>CAUYRH010046759.1:0-78841 GCA_963574655.1 Perodicticus potto
AAATAATGTTTCATACCAATTATTCTCTTTTTTCCACAACTCCTCTCGCTCATGCAGATTTTTCTGACCAGGGCTAAGCTGTCTCTTAAATACATGTATTTTATTATTCTTCATTACATTATTCCCCACCCCCACCCCCCAGTGGTAAGACAGAATTGATTTACAGAAAAGAATACAGAAAACACTAAAGCTCCTGGTAGAGGGAGAGAATTCAAGTGGGGAGAGAGAAGCTCTCTCCGTTCCTCTCCTGGTCTTTCCCCGTCTCCTCCTTTAGGTCTTTAGCCTCAGGGTATATATAGGTGTATGGTTTCCTTGGCCAGGAAACAAATGAATCCAGTCCCTTCCACCAGGGGCAAGGTAAATGAGTATCAATGAATGGATACAGTCCATTCAAGGGATTGAGGCCTAGGAAATTCACAAGAAATTGACCTAGGCAATGAATTTTTATTGATAAACATTCAGCTAAAGGCTGGAAGCAAAATTATAATATTTATGATCAGTTTTAATTTGGGTATTCAATGTTGAGACCAAATACCCTTCACAACTGCCAACTTATATTGTGTGTGGAAAAGTAATGATAAAGAAATCTAGTACAAAAGGCGAAAGATTTATACGATCTGAAGAGAAACCACATAAACTGGATTCAGTTTTGACCAAAGTACATTACTTAAACATTAATTTTTAATTCAACTTGTCAATATGTTTTTTAGGATATTGCATCCTCATTTATAAGTGAAATATGTTTGTAATTTCCCTTTATAACAATATATTTTCTCCAATTTCAATATCGGCGAATCCAGATCAAGTAGAATGATTTTGAAATATTTCTTCTTTTTCTATTGTCTATAAGATTTAGCATGATCTGTTTTTGAAACTCTCTTTTACTTTTATTTATATAATATTAGTTGTCTATTTTTTGAGACTTTGGGGGAAAAAAATAAGAAGTTAACTGATGACTTCATACTGAGCCTCAGAGTCACAGGATTCTATAATAGACATACTCTTATTTGACAATGTGAACGTTACGTTCTTGGCATTATTATTAATATTGCTTAATATTTCGATGCAGTCATCGTCTGTTTTCTTTTCTGAATGTATTTATCTTTGTTCATTCTTTTTTTTTTTTTGAGACAGAGCCTCAAGCTGTCACACTGGATAGAGTGCTGTGGCATCACAGCTCACAGCAACCTCCAATTCCTGGGCTCAAGCGAGTCTCCTGCCTCCACCTCCCAAGTAGCTGGGACTACAGGTGCCCGCCACAACGCCCGGCCATTTTTTGATTGCCGTCATTGTTGTTTGGCGGGCCCGGGCTTCAAACCCGCCAGCTCAGGTGTATGTGGCTGGCGCCTTAGCCCGTTGAGCCACAGGCGCCGAGCCAGAGCTTGGTAATCTTCAGCAGAGACACTGTGCTGGCGTTCTGCAGGCAGGAGAGGAGACAGAGTCAGAGTAAGTGGGTCCGTGATAGAATGCACATACTCTCTGACTTCAGCTTCATATAAGGCTAACCTCATGCCTCTCAACACCACAGGTGTAGAGACTGCCAATTTACCACTGCTCTCATTCTGCATCCTCTCATGCTTGTTGGGAGAGCTTAAATCCCTCTCCATGCCCTTTCACCCAGGGGTTCCATTATTGAGCTATACAGGTATTTCTTATAACTCTCACTCTTCCTAGCCATAGGCTACGTGGGCTGCAACACATTGAGCATATTTTCATGTGCTTTTTAGCCATTTGTGTATTTTCTTGGAAGAAATATTTCTTCCAGTCCCATTTTTATATTGGAATACTTGTCTTTTTGTGGTTGAATTTTAGAGTTCTTTATATATTCTGGATACGTGTATTAAACTCTCACCAGATAAACGACTTGCAAATATTTTCTCCCTTTCTGTGCATTGAGGTTTGCTCAGTCAGTAGTAGCCTGTGACACACAGAAGGTTTTGATTCTAATGAAGTACTATGTATTTTCTTTAGTTGCAGTGTGAGAAGTCATTGCCAAATGCACAGCCATGAAGATCCCTGTGTTTTCTTCTGAGTTTTGTAATTTTAGTTCTTAAAGTCAGGTCTTTGATCCACTTGGAGTTAATTTTTTAATAAATACTGTGAAGTAAAAGTCCAGTGTCATTCTTGGCATGTAGACATCCAGTCGCCCCAGCATCATTTACTGAAGACATTTATATAGACATTTTTCCATCAGCCCATATGTCTAGCCCGTGCCGGTACCACATGGTTTTAATCATTGTAGCTTTGTCGTGACTTTCAAAATCAGGAGGCGTGAGTCCTCCAAGTTTGTTCTTTGTCGAGATTATTTTGGCTATTCTATGTCCCTTGAGATTCTGTGTGACTTTATTTATTTATTCATGTAATGTCCTTGAGATAGTGTCTTGCTGTATTGCTCAGGCTGCCCTTGAACTGGCCTACAGAGATCCTTCTGCCTTAGCACCCTGAGTAGCTGAGACTAAAGGTGTGCACAGCTGTGCATGACTTTCAAATGAATTTTTCTATTTCTGTGACTTTTTTTTTTTTTTTTTGTAACAGCCTCAAGCTGTTGCCCTGGGTATAGTGCTATGGCATCACAGCTCACAGCAACCTCCAATTCCTGGGGGGCTAAAGCGAGTCTCTTGCCTCCGCCTCCCAAGTAGCTGAGACTATAGGCGCCCACCACAAAGCCCGGCCATTTTTTGGTTGCAGCCGTTGTTGTTTGGTGGGCCTGGGCTGGATTCAAACCCGCCAGCTCAGGTGTACGTGGCTGGCGCCTTAGCCTGTTGAGCCACAGGCGCCGAGCCTATTTCTGTGATTTTTGATGAGGATTGCATTAAATCTGCAAATTGCTCTGGGTGGTGTTGACATCTACGTACGCCTTAATTTCTCTCCTGGTGAACTAGACGTGTATCTTCCGAGACCTCTCTAATGGCTCAGCCTCCTGAGCCATTTCTTCCACTGTTGCCACTGTGAGTGTAACCTTAGCAAGCCAGTTAAAATTTTTCCATGACTACCCGGGTGTTGTGGCGGACGCCTGTAGTCCCAGCTGCTCAGGAGGCTGAGGCAAAAGAATCGCCTACGCCCAGGAGTTGGAGGTTGCTGTGAGCTATGTGACGCCACGGCACTCTACCGGCACTCTACCGGGGGGTGATAAAGTGAGACTTTGTCTCTACAAAAAAATAAAAATTTTTTTCCATGACTTTTCAAACACAAAAGCAGAGCAGGCCCCTGTGGGTCCTCTCTGCCCAAGCTTGGTTTTTATTTTTTTTTTTGCACCTCTGTAAGGTAAGAGAGACACACTCCCCAGAGGCAAAGCAGGGAAGTGGGACCATAGGGGTCCTGAGTGTGACAAGGCTGGAATGGCCAGCCTTAGGGCCCAGGACCCCAGACAAGAGCAGCTGTCCTGCTTCCCCACAGAGGGCTGGCAGGGCAACATCGCCATGTAGGAACACCCCAGCCGCTCACAATGGGTCCTCTGCAGTTTTCTTAGTGGTGTCCTCATCTGCTTACTCTTTTGTTCTATAAAACTGGGCAATGGTCTCACCTCCGTGCCCAAAGTGCTAGGGTGTAAGCTCCCCACCCCTAGGTGGGCACAGCAGAAGAGGGTGGTCTGGGAGCATGGGGAGCCTGCTGTTGTGAAGGCCCCACAGGTTGGGGGGCAGGCAGGGAATTTTAACCTGGAAGAGGCCTTCAGGAGGCAGTGTGGGCAGTGGCCAGCACTTAGCTGGTGGCCTGGGACTGCCAGTCCCTCTGCAGTGGGTGGCCCTCTCCCAGGAGAATCCTGGTACTGTCCTCTGGGGGTTGCTGGAGGACCACAGGAAGGTCGATGTGACAGTGGAGTCCCTTCCCACAGGCACTGCATGGGGGGACAGGGCGTGTTCGGTCAGCCCTGGTGAAGTGGGCAGGTGGGCTGGTCATCTTTGTACCCGCAGGCCCTCCCTTCAGCATGGCAACCCTAGGGAGTGCCCTGTCCTCTCCTGACTGGGACAGGACAAGGGCTTTAGCTGACCGCTGCCCTCTGCTGCCTCACCAGGCCCTGCCTGCACATTTATGAACGGACTGACCGAGAGATTAAGGGCTTCCCTCCTCGGCCTCCCAGAGTGCTAAGATTACAGACATGAGCCACTGTGCCCGGCCAAGAGTAGAGATTTCAAAGCTAAATCCTTACATAATCAAGTATTATAGGAATTCAGCTCTGGTTCAGAAGTCCAGGGTCCACCAAGTAATTTGCTATTTAAGCAGAATATATCTTATTATTTTGGATATTTACTTCTAACATCTACAGATTTCTTTTTCTTTCTTTCTTTTTCTTTCTTTTGTTTCTTTTTTTTTTTTTTTGAGACTGAGTCTCACTCTGTCACCCTGGGTAGAATGCCGTGGGGTCTCACAGCAACCTCAAACTTCTGGGCTTAAGAGATCTTCTTGCCTTAGCCTCCCAAGTAGCTGAGACTATAAGCACCGACCACAACGCCCGGCTAGTTTTTCTATTTTGAATAGAGACGAGGCCTCACTCTTGCTCAGGGTGGTCTCAAGTGATCCTCCCACCTCGGCCTCTAAGAGTGCTAGGATTATAGCCATGAACCACTGTACCCAGCCTAGATTTTTTTTTTTTTTAAATACAGAGAATAAACAAAATGGCCCATTACCTCACCACTCAAATACTACTACTGGTAATAATGGGTAAGTAAAGATAGGTGGCAGATTCACAGTAATGTGCAAAGCAACTCAGCTGTCTCTGCTGAGGCCAGAGAGGTGAAGCACTGCCCTTGCCCCTCCAGGGAAGGCCCGGGCAAGGCTGGCCTCAGGAAAGGGGGTCAGATACCTGGACCTTGGCCACTTCTAGGTTACAGTTTTTGTGGATTCTGCAAAGGCAAAATTAAGTCCAAACAAATTGTTCTACTTTGCTGCTGAGCTCAGAGAAGGAGGGCCCAGACCCTTCGTGCAGCCAGGAGCCCAGCTGGCTGGGATTGGAAGCGTCCAATGGGCAGAGTGGGGATAGGTGAGGATTCCGGTCCAGTGTATGTGCACAGACCTGCTGACCACGTATCCACAAAGCCTGGGTGTGGCCTCAGCTTCCCTGTTGCTCTGCTCTTCTGTCCTGTGGCCCTGAGGCTATCTTCCGGGAGTGTCCCTTCCATGGCCTGAGCCTGTCTCCTTAGCCAGAAGTGACTTTCTTCAGGGTAGCTTCCAGCTAAGAGCCGAATCTTGTGTGCCACAGGGCTCCAGGGCCAAATCCCAGAAAGACTATGAGTGACCACAGTGCCCTGGCAGAAGTTTTTCAAGTTCCTCTTTTATTATTATTTTTATTAAATCATGGTTGTGTATGTAAATGCAATCATGGGGTACAATGTGCTGGTTTTATGTATGGTTTGAGATATTTTCATTGCACTGGTTGACATAGCTTCGTGGCATTTTTCTTAGTTATTGTGTACAGACATTTATATTCTACATTTAGTAAGTTTCACCTGTACCCTTCTAAGATGCACCGTGTGGACCCACCAATTACCCTCCCTCCGCCCTCTTTTTTTTTTTCTTTCTTTCTTTTCTTTTTTCTTTTTTTTAATTGAGACAGAGTCTTATTGCCCTGGATAGAGTGCCCGGCATCATAGCTCACAGTAACCTCAAACTCTTGGGCTCAAGTCATCCTCTTGCCTCAGCTTTTCTATTTCTAGTAGAGATGGGGTCTTGCTTTTACTCAGGCTGGTCTCAAACTCATGAGTTCAAGCAATCCACCCACCTTGGCCTCCAGAGTGCTAGGATTATAGGCTTGAGCCACTGTGCCTGGCCAGCAAGTTCCTCTTTTTTTGTGTCCTTTTCCATTTTCGGTCTCTAACTCAAAATCATGAGCTTCTGTTTTGAACTTTGTGAGCTCTGCTCTGTGCTGGCTGGAGGGCTCTTTGTTGACCTTCTAACTGGGTCCTAGGCTACCTGCCAGAGGGTTGCTTGCCATAATTTCATCATACTCACCAGGAACAGCTTTGCGCGTCTTGTCACACTGTGGTGGGTAGCAGGGCTGGCCTTTCTCAGTATGTGGCTGTCCCCAAGGGGAGTGGTGAGTGGATCTGTCCTGGGGTGCCTGGCCTGGGAACTGCCTATATCTTTACCTGGCAATTCAATGTAAAGGCCACACGAATCTCTCGAGCTGTCTGGAAGGCGAGTATCCAACACTGGCTCCCCATGTGGGGTCTAGAGGCTGCGTGGAGGAGGGGTCTGCTCCATGAGTCCTCTCCTGGGGTCAGCCCCACCCTTCACTCCAGGCCACAGGGCCTCCCCCAACCCGGGTGTCCTTTCTGGTGTCGGGGAGGGAAAAGGAAGCTGAACCTCCCTTCCCGCACCTGTCTGGGAGTGCACCCAGGGCAGGGACAGCCTCTAGGTGGGGCTGCCAGAGGCTCACCCGAATGCCAAAGGGGGTGCTGGGGGCCGGCGCCCTGGCTCTGATACAGGCTGGGCAACTGGCTTCTCTGAGCCTTAGCCTCCAGCAGCACAGGGAGCAGCGGCAGCACCCTCAAAACTGAGTGTGGGGCAGGCAGGAAGGGCACCGAGCGCTGAGCCCCGCCCACTCCCGCCCTCCCCCCAGATGCTGGAGGCCCCGCCCTTGGTGCTGGTCGCTGCCGCTGTGAGCCTGGCCCTGCTGGCGCTTGTGGCAGTGCTGGTGCTGCGCCACTGGGGCTTGTGTGTCATCACCTGGAACGAGTTCATCCGGGAGCCCGTGTACAACCTGCTCATGGGGGACACCAAGGAGCAGCGCATCCTGCGCCACGCGCTGGGGCACGCGGAAGCCGGGAACCCGCAGAGCGTGCTGGAGGCCATTGACACCTACTGCTCGCAGAAGGAGTGGGCCATGAATGTGGGTGACAAGAAAGGTGCGGGTCCTGGTCGGCAGGTGTGGGTCTGGGACGACGGGACCCCCGCTGCACAGCACAGCCTGGGAGGTGGTGGGGGCGGAGGAGGAGCCATATCGGGAGCCCTGGAGCTGGAGCTGCAGGCCAGGCCTTGGGCTTCCTCCCTCTCCCCTCACCCCAGGCAAAGGTGGTGCAGAGACCTGGACACACCTTGCAGGTCCAGGGTGGAAGAGGCACTGTTAACAATGTGCTTTGTCAGGAGAGTGCCAGCTAGCAAGGCCAGGTGGTCTCCTGTCTTGGGGGTGGGAGTCAGGCTCTGTACCTTCCTTGCCATGGTCCCTAGTGACCTTACTGCCCACTGCCTGGGAAAGACCAGAGCCTACACTCACAGATTATGAAGGCATTGGGCCTGCCCTTGAACTCTGCCCTGGCCAACTATGGACCTGCCTGATAGGTCCTCCTGGGCCCTCCCACCTGGGCACAAACCTGGGGCACAGCCAAGGAGGGCGGGAAAGAGACAGGGCCAGCATGTGCATGGCTTCCTAGAAGCACTGAGGGTGTGTGCAGTGGGGACCAGGTCTTTGTGCTGGCTGCCATAATGGTGAAAATAAAAGGCCCTCTAGGAGCCACTAGGGAGAGCGGAGGTGGGGAGGCTGGAGGCCAGGTGTGTGGGAGGGGTGGGCCTAGGACCCCCACACCCACATTCCCTTGCCCCCCACTCCAGGCCAGATCATGGACGCTGTGGTGCAGGAGTACCAGCCGTCCGTGTTGCTGGAGCTAGGGGCATACTGCGGCTACTCGGCCGTGCGCATGGCCCGCCTGCTGTTACCTGGTGCCAGGCTGATCACTATCGAGCTCAACCCCGACTATGCCGCCATCACGCAGCAAATGGTGGAGTTCGCAGGCCTGCAGGACAGGGTGCGGTGTGCCTGACCCTGGGTAACATGTGGACACCAGTCAGGGAGGGGCTGGTTCACACCCAGGCATGGTTCAAGGTGAAGTTCACAGAGCTCCCGCTGTCCCTTGGGTGCTGCTTAGGCCTAGGGCCGAGGAAAGAACCCCCAGCAACTTGGCGGAGATCTCTCAGCCCCCTTCCACAGAGAGGAAACTCCTGAGGCTTCCCTGGGCGGGACAGCATAGCAGGGACCTTATCACCCCTAGAACCCACAACTGTCAGGGAAACACTTGAGTGGGTGTCCAAGCATGTCCCCTTGGATCTGGGTGCTGACAGAACTCTGTTCCAGGTAACTGTTGTGGTTGGGGCATCCCAGGACGTCATCCCCCAGCTGAAGAAGAAATATGATGTGGACACACTGGACATGGTCTTTCTTGACCACTGGAAGGACCGATACCTGCCGGACACGCTCCTCCTCGAGGTGAGGGTGGGCCCCTGTGCTCACCGCTGCCACAGGACACAGCCAGCAGCCTCAGCCACTTGCAGGAGCCAGGTGCCCCGCTGAGAGCTGCTGAGGGTGGGGGTCCTAAGTTAGAGAGCACAGAGGGCCATAGAAGCCCCGTGGCAGGTGGAAGACAGGTGGGGGAGCCTGGCTGGGCGGCCTGTGGGGAACGGACTTCCAGTCTCCCTGGCCTCAGTGAGGTGCTGCTAGATAGTGGGTGGTGGGTACCATGGACCAGAACACCTGCAAGGACAGGCCCAGGGGAGGGACGAAGAGGTATGCTGGGGCCACGTCCACTCTCCACGAGGTGGCCACTGTGCTGGTGCAGGACAGCAGTGTCTTTGCTGTACAGCCCCAACCCTGCCCAGGAAGCCAATGCCTGAGTGAGTCAGACACTCCAAGGGGTGTCCTTATCCCTGGGGCTGGGCTGGAGGTGTTGTGCAGCCCTCTGAACTGACACCCAAGGAGCTCACATCCTTGGTAGGCTGGTATAGCCCACGCTGGTGGTCAAGAAGGGACCCTGGGCAGCTTCTAGCTCTCCCAAGGCCCAGGACACTGCCCCCACAGATGCTGTCCCTGTGCTGGCTAACTGCTGCTCGTCCCTGCAACCCTCCCAGTAACTACACTTTCCTGTGAGCATGAGTGGGGCATGGCCCACAGAGGCCTGGGGTGTGAAAGGCCTCAGGACCCCCTGGGAACAGGGAGGCTAAGCACCAAGCAATTTGAGCAGCTGGAAGTGAAGCTAAACCTTTCTTCCAGAAAGATGCCCATCAGTTTTGGTGAGGTATGTCCCTCGGGAGGGAGTCTCAGAGGCCCTGGGACTAATTGGGAGGTGCTGGTCGTGGAAAGGGAGGAGTCCAGGGCCAGAGGATGGACTGGAGGATCTGTGTCGGCCAGAGTAGGTGGCGGGCAGGATCTCCTGAGATCTAGGAGCCTCAGCCTCGGCCTAGACTGGAGGGAGCCCCCTTCTCAGGCCAGCCAATGCCCTCCTGGGCCTCTGTTCTAGGTGTTTCCAGCCAACATTGCTAGGATACATGATTCACAGAGGTACGACCTTAAGGTTACCCCGCCTCTCGCTGACCATGCAGCTGCGTTTCCCCACAGCTGGCCTGAGAGCTCCTCAGCTTCCTCCCGCCTCCCTATCACAAGACCCTCCTTAGGGCACACCCCCAAGTCCCCTGAAGACCCTCCAACCTTCAGGTTGTTTGCTTTGCTATGACTATATAAAAAACCTCTATGCTTTCAAGGTTAGACCTCCAAGACAGGGTGACTGGGGCAACCCTTGCTGTGGTCTGCCCTTCTCGACTGGCAAACACTCTCACAGCTCTTTGCGATGTGAGCAGATCCCCTGCTAGCTTACACAGATAAACACCCTAACGTCTCACCCCTGAACGTGAACCCTGGGGCCACTGCCTGTGGCTGTGTTGTCCAGTGACAACCCTGGGTCCTCCCTGTGCTCAGGTACCTGTGGAGATGGGACTGTGCAAATGCAGAAGCTTGGGGGCACCCAGAGTCACCTCCCAGTCCCTTAGAGGCAGGGTTGATAGTGGGGGATCAGCCCTGTCCAGCACTGTGGCCTGTCTCCTCTCTAGGGACTTCAGCAACAGCCCTGCCCCAGGCACTGCGCCCTCTGTGCCTGGCTCCAGTGGCCACTGGCCACACCATCTCCTACGGCACCTGTGAGCCACGTGCCATTCTAGTGGCTGGGATGGACACAGGAATGAATGGTGGAGTGCAAGGTCCTTGTTCCCATGGAGCCTTCTGCAGAGGTTGTGCTGGGAAAAAAATGGACTGTCTCAGGAGAGCAGACCTCAGGGGCCAGGCACAGGCTGCGCATGGGACCCCAGCCCTCACACCCTCTGTCTGTCCCCTGCAGGAATGTGGCTTATTGCGGAAAGGGACAGTGCTGCTGGCTGACAACGTAATCTGCCCAGGCACACCGGACTTCCTGGCACACGTACGTGGAAGTGACCGCTTCGAGTGCACACACTACTCTTCCTACCTGGAGTATGTCAAGGTGGTGGACGGCCTGGAGAAGGCCATCTACTTGGGCCCAGGCAGCCCAACACAGCCTTGACTGCCTACCCTGCTCTGGCTCCCTTGCCAACCCTGGTTCTGACAATTGCAGCGGGTGCTTCTACTAACCACACTTCTGCATTCTGGGGTCTGTCCCCAAATGCAATGCACGCTCAGGCCCGAGGCCTGGGACCTGCCCATAGCTCCAGACTGTTCTTTTTTAACAATCATGACCTCTTTACTAAAATCTATTAGCTGTAACCTTCTTATAAGCCAGTATCATGTTTTACAATTTAAAAATTAAAAGATCTAAATGTTTAGATACAAGAAACTGATTTAGTACCATTTTTCCCAAGTGCCATGCTGTGCCCTGGTTCCTCTGGTGCTCTGAGCTTTGGTACCAAATGTTACTAAGACCCCCTGATGGGACACTGATGTCCTATGGCTGGCTGGGTCCTGGTGTCATGACCAGCCCAGGGGCTCCCCGGCACAGCAGGGGGCCCAGCCTTGCCTCCTGTGCCTAGGGCAGGGCTACTTATTAGCTCCACAGGGATGTCTGCCTGCCCAGGAAACTGGGATGGGGCCTCAGGCAGCCTTTATACCCTCTCTTACCAAGCAGGCACTAAGGATTGGTAGACATGGCTATGTAGTGGTGCCTGGCCTCTCTGAGAAGAAACACCTTCCCCAAGCCACCTGGCTTTGCTCCCAGAAGAGGAGGCTCAAACTAGCCACAGAATTCCTGTGGTTGTCCAGCTGGCAGAACAGTGAAGCAGCCTTGATTTATGTCTAGCTAAGCCCAGTGCTGCCCTAGCTCCCCCAGATGGTCAGCCTGCCCACCACCTGCAAAGCTCTCCAAGGGACAAGATTCCAGCCCACCTGCGCCTAGAACAGCCCTGCCTGGGCTCCCACCCCCAGGCTCAGGGCCCAGCTAAAACCCCAAAAGCCAGCCCCCTTCTCTGGCTATACAGAGTTCAGCAGTGAGGCCAAGGGCCTAGTGTGGAAACCGCCGAGGGGCCAGGAACCACTGGAGGCCATCTCCATCTAGATAAACCCAGCCCTCGTCACTGGTGACAGACATCCCAGCCACAGAAGACAGAACATTCTTTTGTTGCTTTTTTTAATTTTTAAATTTTCTTACAAAAATTGAGATGTTTACCAATAGAGTCTTATTTTGGTTTCATTTTTAATGCATTTCATCAGTGTTTTTCTTCTGTTTTTAAGTCACAAACAGCAGGCACTGAACAGCAGTCTCCCCACCACTGCTGAAGCTCAGTCCCGGAGGTGCTACTTGGGGCTCTGGGCAGATGCAGCAGCTGTGGCCCTGATGGTCACTGCAGCAAAGGACCCTGCTGCACGGGGGCCCACACATCTGCAGGACCAAGACAGGTGGTGGGGCACATGGAGCCTGACCCCGTCATGATGCCTTCAAAGCCGCCTTGCCTAGGCCCAGGCCTTCCTCTGTGGTTCCCCTGTCATGCAGGGTGGCTACACGGGGAGCCCTCCACTCTCTGAGTCCAACTTCTCTCCCCTGCCCCCACTCTCTGCCCGGCTGCCAGTAGCTGGGGCCTACACCGCCAGCCCAGCCCACTCCTCTTAGGCACCCTTACACAGGGGCACACTCCCCTCACCCCCCAGCCCCAAAGCACAGCCAGGCACTTTCCCTGCTGCCTGCCTGGCCCTGCCCTTGCAGCTCAGCCAGCCTTCTCAGGCCTTCTTTCACTGGTTCACACACAGCACCATGTCAGTAAACAGCTAACTTAGGCCTAGGGAGTTAGGTGGGGAGAGCAGAGGTGGGTGGGGAGGGGCAGGAGGGCATCCCAAAGGTGGGCCCTGGCTTGGGCCAGAGGCACTGCTAACCCCTGCCACCGGGGCGCTTGGAGCTCCATGACAGGGTCTGCTGAGGACGGCCCTTCTTGGGTGAAACGGTCCTAAGAACAAGCAGCTGGGCCTGGGCCCTGCAGAGGGAGAGACAACAGTACAGGCTGGGCAGGCAGTGGGCTCGGCAGGGGTGGTAGTGGGGCAGGACAATGTACAACCCTGGCAGGACTCTGTACACAGAAGTGTGGTCAAAGTCAGCTGCTGTGAGTGGTGTGGGCTGACCTGAGGGTCCTGGCACCAGGGCACATCCTGACTTGCTGGTCCTCACAATGCCTGTGTTTTCCGGGCATCTGAGGTGGGGGCTGTCCCTACTCTGATCCTGTCTCCTCGAGGCTTTTACCCCATGGAGCTGGGGAGGAGGCTTTGGGCCCAGGAGCACCCTCCCACTCTGACCTCAGTCTGGCCTTTCCTAAGCCAGGAGCTTGGGCCTGCTGCCCTCGAAGCTGGGGTCCCGCTGGAGCACGTGCAGGAAGAGCAGAGCGTGCAGACAGCAGAGAGAAGTGGGAGGCTCCTCCCAGAGAACAGGAGACAGTTGGACAAATGACCAGAAAAAACGTACCAGGCATGCAAGCTAGACCCAGGAGTCAACGGGCTGAGGCTTAGCATCCCCCACGGCGTCCACTAGCCTGACCGCGGGCCTGCTGGGCCCAGGGGGCGGGGCCTTCCTGCTGGGGTCGAGCTGCAGCGCATGGCGAGCAGGTGGACAGGAAGGCATTAGAAGCACAACAGAGTGGGTTAGTCAGCACTGGACGCAGTGCAGGGCTGCACAGGGGGCCAGGCCACGGCCAGAGTGGTGTAAGGGTGGCTGGCCAAGGCAGCACGGGGCACTGAGGTCAAGGGGAGCCGAGCTGGCATGGCTCATATGGGCCAGGATGGTGCGGGGACACACAGAGGCCTGTGCAGGAAGCCTGGGGACTGGCATAGAGCAGGTGGCAGGTGCTACCCTTGCCTAGCATGCTCATGCAGAGAAGGTGCAGACATGCCTGCAGGGTATGGCTGGGCAGCACTGTCCTGGCCCCCGCTCCCAGTAGGTGTGAGCTGCACACCCATGAGCACCCACAGACTGACATAAGAGGGTGGCCTCCTGTGCTTGGTCCCCCAGGGCCCAGACCAGACTCAGTAAGGCTCAGGCTGCTCCCTAGGCCACTCCTAGGTATGGAGCCTCCCTGGGTGCCTGCCCATAGCCACTTACTTTCAAAGGCTCCTTCTCAGAGGCCTCCCCTGTGGAGCCACTGCCCCGAGCCCTGTGCTCCCTCCGGTCCACGGTGGAGTATCCGTCTGTGGGCAGGGTAAGGTGGAGGCATGAGGAACAGATGTCCCTCTCTGCCTGGACATATGGCCCCAGGGGCAGAGGGCTTTGGGACAGGGCTCCCACCTGCCATGCCCTGGAGGCCTGTGCAGGCCCCAAGTCCCACCAGCCCCCTGCCTCACAGAGGCATGGCCCTTGCCTCCCCCCCGCCCATGGCAGCTCAACATCCAATCTCCCCTCATCTGGCTGATCAGAGGCCCTAGCTGGGCACTGACTGCTCTCTAGCTGCCCTACCCCTCACTCCCTGAGCCCACCAAACCAGATCTCTGCTCTCCAACTGACACTAACCACACTCACTCACCCCATCAAGTCAGAAGGACCATCTCTGGCCCTGGCCTCTCCCCGACGTGCCTGCACTCACCTGGGCCCAGGGCGTCCATGGGAATCACATCTCTGCTGCTTGTTTTCTCGCTGTCTGCAAGGCATGGGGGCCACAGCAGACACCTCAGCAGGGTTGGCCTTGGTGATCCCAAGTGCCCTCTGCCACCTAAAATCCTTGCAACTTCTGCCCAACCTCTGCCAAGTGACAATCCCCACCCAACCTTGACACCAATGCAGGTGCCATGCGGAGGACCACAAAGCAAACGGTATGGCCCTCTGGTGGAAGAAAACCTGTTTCCTCTGTCCCTCACCAGCCTTGTCAACAGTGCCCCCACCCTCCAGCCAGCGCTCACCCAGGCTCTTGTCCACCAGCGGCAATGTGCTGTCATCAAAGCCCCCAGGACTTGGTGCTCCCTTGGGGACCCTAGCGGCAGCAGCTGCTGACTGAGGAGACAGGAAATGCAAACAGGAAGGTTGTGGTCCACTCCCTCAGGGACCCAACCCGGCGGAATGAGGGGGAAGGCCCGGGCAGGCCGCACCTGGAAGCGTGCTTTCGTCCAGCCATCCCTCTGCAGGGCGCCACGCAGCTCCTTGTAACTCCACACCGTCTGCAGCACGTGGGACGCAGCCTTCGCCTCGCGCACGGACTGGCTGCGGCGGGCGGGTCGCGTCAGCGGCGGGCCCTCCCCAGCCGTCCCCAACCCCACCCCCGGCCCGACGCTCCCACCTGGAAGCGACGAGAGCCACCAGCGCGGGCACACCGCGGGCCTGCAAGAGCGAGCGCGCATTATCCACGCTGTCAGACACGATCTCGTGGATGGTGTTAAGCACGGCCACGACCGTGTCCTCCTCCAGGTGGGCCCCGGGTCGCACCGGAGCCTGCGCATTGCGCACGTTCCGCACCAGCTCTGCCATGGCATAGCTCCCTGCGGGTGGGACGAGGTTAGGGCACACCTCCACCCTGCCCTCCAGGAGGGCCCCAGGATACGCAAGACCCTTGCGAGCGGGCAGGGCCACGATGCTCAAACCACCCACCACCAGCCCCGAAAGGCGGGACCTCAGAGCTGCCTGCCCGGTTCCGGCGCCCAGGCCTGCTCTGGCCTCTCACCGATGAGGTCCTTGTTGCGCCGGTCCAGCGAGAGGTTGCGGAGAGCGATAGCCACGGCGCGCACCACCTTGTCGGTCTCGGACTGCAGCAGTTCCACGAGCACCGGCAGCCCACGCTCCTTGCGCACGGTGGCGCGGATGTAGGTGGCCCACTACAGCAGTGGAGGGAAGGAGAGGGCTGCGGAAATGCACCTGCCGGGCACTCTCCCACCTCTGGACCCTGACCAGTCCCCTCCAGCTAGATCTTCCTCCTCCTCTGCGACAAAGCCCTACCCGCAACAGCTCAAAGCTACCTCCACCAAGAAGCCTCCCCACCGTTTAGTTCGCACTACTTGCGGCCCATACGCTTTGAACCTCTCTGACCTTGAGGAAGCACTATGTCCCCTCATCTCCCTGCCAGGCCTGGCAAGAGCAGTACCAGTGAGGCGGATGAATTCCCTTTGTCCTGTCTTGCCCTCCCTGCCAGGCAAACTTGGCCTCTCACCATCCAGTTGCCCGCACTGAGGTTCTGCAGGGCGCCAGCGGCAGCCTCCAGAGTGTTAAAGTTCCGGCTCTCCGTGAGAAGGGAGAGGTAGAGACGTACCACCTCGGGCTGGTACAGCAGTTCGAAGCCTGCGTACAGGATAACCACAGTCACCCAGAACCTCCTCCATCACCATCATCTCCTTCCCTCCCATCCTGGTCAGAGCTCCTAGGGCCAGAGTGAGCTGGGGCCAGGAATGGGTGTGGAATGTTTAGTATCAATGTAGTCACCCAAGGAAGAAAGCGGTCCCATTTTACAACGGCAAACTGGAGCTTAGTCCATAGGAGATGACAAGCGGCAGGAGCACCCCAGAAGCCCAAGGTGGCAACCAGGGCCACACCCCTAGCAACAGAGCCCGCCTTCCCTGAACAGATTGTGCACCCAGGGCCACGCCCCTAGCAACAGGGCTCACCCTCCCTGAACAGATTGTGCCCCAGGGCCACGCCCCTAGCAACAGGGCCCGACTTCGCAGGTAACAAGACTGTGCACCCAGGGCCACGCCCCTAGCAACAGAGCCCACCTACCGTTGGACAATAGAGCCAGCCCAGCATAACCCAACTAAGGCAGCACACCCAGGGTAGCTGCCCTAGCAACAGGACCCAGGTTCCTCAGCAACCACTCCAGCTGCCCAGCAATTAAGGCCCCGGTCTGGTACCCTAGCATACTCCAAAGATGAGGTGCCAAGGCAGCCTTCCAGATCTGCCTGTCCCCACACAGCGGCTTCTGCCTGGCTCAGGACATTACCTCCCTCTCCCTGTCCTGCCCCATTCCATGACCCTACCTTGTCCAGTCCCCATATCCGTGTTCCCTGCACTCCAGCCCCCAAATGCTGCACACCCACTCCCCTCTCAAGGTGTCTGCAACTCTGCCTGTAATGCTTGTCCTTACAACCCCACAGCAGATCCCTTCTGCCTTCTATCCCACTTGGGGACCTGCAGGCTCTTCCAACTTGCCGGGCTGGCTAGGCCCCACCAGGGCAGAACTCTCTCACTCAGGCTGGCTCCCAGCATACAGCAGGATCCCAGTACCCTGAAGGAACCCAACACACAGAGGGGTTGGAAAGACGATCCAGGTATTCTGAGCCTCTCTGGCCCTGGATCTGACCATGTCTGCCCAGCTACCAGTACTCACCGGTGGACACCAGATCTATAACCAGCACTGGAGGCCCCAATTTCACTGGGGGTCTCTCCCCTCCAACGTTGCCAACCTCTCATCTGCTATATGGTTGTGCAAGCACCTGGCCTCTTTGCCTCTCTACCCACCTTACCCAAACTGACCCTGATTCTGAACTCTCAGCAGGTACTTCAGGACGGGACTATCCTCCGAGGAATCCCACATCTATGGGCCTTAGTTTCTCCATTCGATCCTCAAGGCTCCCCAGGCATGTCTGGTGACCAAAAGCTTCACTACAGGGACAGTCCTGGGCCCAGGCTCCCCTGAAGGCACAGGCTCTGCCCCAGCCCACTCGCCTTTGGCAGCCTCCGTTCGCTTAGGCAGGTCCAGTGTGTCAAAGTTTTGGTCCACCTCACCATCCTTCTTCCCTGGAAAGGAAGTAGGGCAGGAGGTCAGGTGGACCCCAGGGAAGGCAGGAGTGTGTCATGAAGGTTGCGCAAAGCCCTCTCCTGACCACGCCCCAAAGAATGCCCAGTCCAGGGCTGGGCACCTGGAGGCCTTGGGAGTAGAGCACCACTTTCTCGAGCAGGCAGATCAGCTCAGGGGAAGATGGTGGTGGCTGTGGGTCCAACGGACATCCCAGACCTGCCCCAATCCCCTGGGACTCATCTCCCACCTGACAGCTGGGAGCTGTACACAGACCCTCCCAGTGGCTCTCCTCCAGCTGCCAGGTGTGTTGCTGAGCAGCCAGGAGCCCAGGTTAGGTAGCAGGTAGGTACACACAGAGAAGCGAAGCTGAAGGCTGACAGGGACAGGGCTTGCCTGAGTCACACAGGGAAGGGCTGGGCCAAGAGCTTTCTTAAGGTGAAAATTCCCCCTTCCGTGACCAGGACACTATCCCAGGCTGTACCCCACAGCAGCTCCATGTAACAGTTGCACAGTCCAAGGTAGCACAACTCCATGATGAAGAACTCACTGCCTCCCAGTCACCCTCCCCATGTCAGATAAAGAAGCTTCTCCTCTTTGGAAGGCAGCAGAGCTGAGCTCAGATAATCTGGGGCTCCACCCTGCCCACCCTCATGGGAACTTTGTGCTGTTCCTCTGAGCCACACACCACCCCATTCCATCACAGGGGCGGACTCTGCTCCCTGGTGCCCCTGGGGATGGACCTAACGCAGGCACTGCCCACCCTCTGCAAGTGTAAAGTTACAGGGGCAACCTCTTGGCCTCCCTAGGGGCACACATTTCTGCCACTGTCATGAAATGGTGGCCCAGACGGTAATATCAGGGCTGGGGCAGAGCCTTGAGGCTGGAAGGTGCTTCCCCCTTACTGGGAGCCCACAGCACCTTCCAGGCTGGTTCTGCGAGACCAGCATGGACTCAGAACTCACCTTGATGGAACCACTCCTCTGGGCAGCCGGAGGAAGCACAGGAGAGAGGAGAGGAGCCTGAGCAGCTGGGACCCCCACACCCTCTCGGGAAGCCTCAGATTCCCACTGCACACTCTGGATCAAGCAGCTGACACATGGGACCTCATCCAGATTACTTTTGGGGGCTCAGTGATCACCAGTGAAACATGGAGGGGAGCTAGGGGTCAGTGAGGCAGGTGAAGGTGGTTCACAGGTGTAACTACAGTTGCCAGGGATATGGGTCGTGGGGACCTACGCCCACAGCCTAGTCAGGTCTACAGCTGCTGGGAGTGGCCAGCAGATGGCATCATTGCTGGCCCTTTTCCAGCTTGAAAGCCCACAGAACGCTTCCCCAGTGTGGAGGGGCTGGGCTGGGCACCTTGGCCCTTGTGATCCAAGGCTGTGCACCTTCCTTGGCTCCCTGCTTCCCTATCGGGGGCTGACCAGGTGTCCTCCAGCCTCCATCACTGCCCACTATGGGCACGAAGAGCCTTCAGCCTGGGTCAGGGGTCTAGAGTGGTACCCCAGTCTCACCCACCCACCTTTGGCCTTCTTGCCACCAAAGCAGCTGGCGTCATCCCGCCTCCGGCGCTGGGGGCCCATGGCACTGCCTGGGGGCCCGGGCTCCGCCTCCTGGTACCTGTCGGCCCCAGGCACCTCCTTGTGCACATGGTAGGACAGGTTCCGCATGATGCACACGCAGTTCTCCACTGACTGTGGGGAGAGGCCAGCAGCTAGGGCAGGTCTGTGTGGCCTGGGGACTGCCGCATGCCTAGGCCCCTAGGCACAGGGCCAGCCCTCAGCCAGTGTGCACCAATGCCCCAGAAGCAAGGGACAGGGAGGCCTCAAGCAAGGGCACACAGGGGCAAATGCTAGGGCAGAGCACCACGCCTAATTCACAGCACAAACACTGCAAGGTGGGCCACGTTTAGAAGCTACCCAACTGTGCTGCTTGAGGGTTCTGGCCCCAGGGCCTGCTCCCACATTGCCATCTATCCCTCCCCAGATGGGAAGCTGTGAGACTGTCCCACCCCACCTTGCCCACCTTGTTGTCTGTGTCTTTCCTGCCCACAGCTGACTGTAGGGCATGCAGGAGCGCATCCACCAGCCCCTCACACTCCCGGAGTCGCCGCCGGGCCTCGGCACCATCTGAGCTCACATTCCTGGGTGGCCAAGAATAGGCCTGGTGATCCCTGACCCCTCAGGAACCCCTCCAGCCCCATCCCAGCCTTGGTTGCTTGTCTTCATCTCTAAATAGACCCTACTGCCACCCCTGGGGCTACAGGGACAGGAGGGCCAGAGAGTCTAACTGCCCCCCTACACCCCAGGAAGTAGGCTCAAGCCGGGCGACTCCCTTGGGGAGGAGGCAGGTGTATTTAAAGGTACAGAGGTGGGCCCAAAGAAGCAATTCTGGATCCCCCAACCCCATGTCAGTGGCAGCTCTGGGCCCTGCTATGCCCCAAGGTCAGGACCCCATAGGGCCACAGGGACACATCCTGGTGACAGGCAGGGCTGTGAGACCAGGACTTGCTTATGAGATCTCTGCAGGGCTTCCCAGGGGGCAAGGGAAGGTGGGATGAGCACCTAAGGCAGATAGACATGAAGGTCCCAGCTTCTCATGGTTGGGAAGGGGGAGCTGGGAGCTGGGCAGGGTGAGGGAACCAGAGCAGGGAGACTCTGGCCAGAGGGTGTCTTTGAGGAGAGTACAGTCCCGCCAGGCCCCCCTTATCCTCCACAGGCTCAAGCTGTGACCATAATGCCCAAGATGTGAGCGGTCTGCTATTTTCTCCTTGTTATCTGGGACCAGGAGGATGGCCAGCAGATGTGTGGTCAGGCAACCAGTCACCCCAATGGGAGCAGCCCAGGCAGGAGCTGGCCATACCTCAGGCAGCCTGATGTGTTCTTGAAGACAGTTGTCCACTCGGCATCCCGTGGCTTGGAGTCCTCATTGGGCTCGAGCTCCCAACCCGAGTGGGGCACGATGACTTCATGAGTCAGCGTCTGCAGGCCATGGTCAATGATGACCATCTTCAGGGGCTCATAAGATGACAGGTTCCAGAGTGTGCCTGTGGGTGTGATTGGTCATGCTTAACACAGGCAACTTCCCTCTCTCCCTCCCCCCATCCCCAGGTGACTGTGTCCAGGTCCTGATCCACCGTCCCTGTGCCCTAGTTCACAGAGAATGACAGAAAGGCTCTGGAGGCTGTCCCAGCCTGGGCAGAACATGTGGGCAGCACCCAGTTGTGGCTTCCAGTCAGGAGGGAGCCCAAGAGGAGAGGATGGGAGGGCTGTCCCTTCCCCTATTCCCTGCTACCTGAGTAAGTGGGACCAATGCTCCTGAGGCCACGGGGAGGTAGTCAGGTGGCTCTGCCTGTCCGTCAGGCCCCACAAGCACAGTCCATCCAGGAAGGGCCCAGGGCAGCTACAGTGGGGACATGGGGTCCACGGGGAAGGGCCCCCCAGGCAGGCTCTCCCAGAGCTGGGCCTCCCAGCAACCTGAGCATTTCCCTGGCCAAGAGCCCCTGAGTGGGCTCAGCCTCCTTCTCCTTCCGGGAGAGACCGCACATGTTGGACCCACTTACCAGTGACCAGCTCACGGACCTCACTGTCCCTGGCAGCCCGCAGCAGGCGCACCAGGGCGGGCACACCACCGCAGTCCCGGATGGCAGCCTTGTTGTCAGTGTCGCGGCCATAGGAGAGGTTGCGCAGTGCCCCACAGGCCCGGCGCCGCACCTCCGCCCGAGGGTGGTCTAATAGCGCCACAAGCAAAGGCAGTCCCCGCAGCTGCCGCACGCGCCGCTTGACGCCCTCGTTCTCAAAACACAGGTGCTGCAGGTAGGCGGCCGCGTTGGCCTTCACAGGGTCCACAGGGTGCCGCAGCATGGCCAACACCTCAGGAAGTTCGGGGTCCCGCCACCGCGGCTCTTTACGGGTGCTGTCCACCGAGGGTGAGCGCCGCGCCAGCCGGTCCAGGCTGCCCAGGCTACCCCGTTCTGGCTGGGCCAGGGGTGCTGTTACTGCCGGGAATGTAGGCCGCTCATCCAGCAGCTCGCCACCATCATCTGCCGCGTCCTCGTAGGCCCTGTGCAGGCAAGCGGGGCGCGTGGACGTCCTCACAGCAGCCGCCAGCCCTGCCTCTGAGCTGCCCGTCACACCCTCTCCTGGGGACTGTGAACTCACCCAGCAAGGCTGGGCCACGAGCATCTGTGTCTTGGCCCCAAGAAGGCAGAGGGCGCCAGGAGTCAGACCCCAGCCCAGCTGACAGCCACCAGGGCTTGCATCCCTCCCAGCACAGAGAGCTCTCACTGCTGTCACCAGGTAGCATTCCCCTATCCTGAGCTGGACATGTTTCTGTGGAACATCCATCTACAACTGGGGAGGACCCCTTCCTTCCCTGAAGCCACCCCACCTTCCTCTGAGGCCAATTTCCAGGATGTAGGGGATGTTGACCTTCCTTGTAGGGTCCCTACAGCCATCCCAGTGGGACCATGAGAGGGGCAATCACGCCACCTCCCCTCAGGCCACAGGATGTCCTTGGCTCTCAATAACCCTGTGGGCTGTCATCATCAAACCTACTTCCCAGAAGAGGGATTGTAGTTGGAGTGGTCAGGTTGACTTGTCCAGGTTCGAACTGCGGAATGTAGACCCAGGGTGGGTCACACCCTACTCTGTAGACAATGGGACCGAAGAGGCAGAGGCTCTGGGCTCCAGTTACTGCCGTGCATGTTGGAAACAGGCCCAGGGGAAACTGAGGCCCATGCTAGAGTCTTTATGGCCATCTGGCTAGAGCAAAGGTAGCAGGTGTCAAGCACGGTCACCAGCCCTAGGCCCGAGGAAGGGTGCCATCCTAATTTCTATTGCCTCGGCGCCTTCCCTGGCCATGGTTCTGGCCAAGAATCAGGGCCTACACAAACTACCGAGTGCATGACTAACTCAACTAGCAGCCAGACTGCCTGTGGGTCACCCTGTGGCTGGGAAGTAGAAGGCAGCCTTCCCTGGGGGAGGCAGCTTCAGGGGACAGAGTGCTTACCTGGTGCGCAGGGCCCGCCTACACTCAGGCCTCCTCCGCGTGGTTGTGCCATAGTCAGGCTCTAGCTCAGGGCCACCCTCGTCATCAGCAGCCAGACTGCGAGTGTCGTCCTCCAAGCCGTAGGGTTCTGCCTGGAAGCGCTCAGGCAGGGAGCGGCCACCTGGTGGCCCAGGCTCAGGGCCCACAGGGAAGGCCTCACGGCGGCCAGGCAACGTGAAGCAGCCATCGGAGGGGCCCAGACCAAGGGGGCCAGTGCGTGGCGGCCGCACACCCAGCCCACGGGATAGACTGCCATAGCTGGGGCCATCCCGGGACTCGGGGCCATCAGGAGGGCCACCCCCGCTGCTTAGATAGGCTCGGGAGAGCGTGGCTGCTGGGCCACCACCTCGTAGCAGGAAGTGCCGGTCCAGGGGGCCATCAGCGTAAGGGCCTAGTGAGGGGCCACCATCCAGCAGAGGGAGTCCATCTGGGCCCAGGGGCACCTGGCGTACCGTCCGCGTGGTCACCGTCTTGACCGTCTTGGTAACCTGGTGGACAGGTGGGTGGCAGGTGGGCTGGGGAGCCCAAGAGTCCTGGAAACTGCCCTGGTGGGGCCAGGCTGGCCTCTAGGCGGCCGGCTCACATGTCCACACTGCAGACGGGACTACTGTGGCTGCCTGGCCCACTCTCTCACCCCCTGGGCCCAGCTATACCTTTGTCTCAGTGCGCCGAGTCGTGCCGTCTTCAGAAGTGACAATGGACACGTGAGAGGTAGGGGTGCCAGGGTCCTCCTCCACCGTCACTGTCTCCTCCACAACCTCGGGCGCCTCTGGCATTGTGGCCAGTGAGGCCTGGCTGCCTGGGCTCTGCTCCTGGGGCGAGGCGGGGTGTCAGTGGGCAGGACCACCGCCTGTATGTGCCTGGTGTGCAGGTCCCCACAAAGACAGCACGGCCTCAGCATGTGCCTCTTCCTGGCCCCCAGGCCCACCTACCCCAGTGCTTGTCTCCACCCAAGCATGACAGCAGCATGTTCTTGCCCTGTCACTCTACCCCAGGGCTCCTCAGGCTGAGTTGGGGAGCCCTCTTGATGTGCCAGGATTGGCTGACACAGACTCCTCCAGGCCCGAGGAGGCCCCTGTTGTGACCTGCAGGACACCCTCCTGAGATCACTTCCTACACCTAACAGGCCCTCCTGATATCTTGGGGTCTCCTCCCTGTCCTATCCTAGAGACCCTGAGTACAGAAGTTTTAGGGGAACAGTTTCACCACTGCTCATTGACTCACAGCCCCACCCAGACTCCTACCACCAAGGCCAGCCAAACGCCCTCAAAAGACAGAAATATCCACTCCCAGAATGCCCTGGCACCCACAGCACTAAAATATTTCACTCCTCTCAGCCCGGACACTCTCAGGTATCAAGGGGGCACACCCTGGCCCTACTGTGGGCCCCCCACTGACTGAGAAAGGGGTGTCATATCAGACATTAGAAATATAGCAGATTGGGACCCACATCCACACTTGCCACCATGCTGCAAGAAATGACTACAGCGGTATTCTAAGACAGCTCTGGGCTGAGACACTTCCAAAGCTCACATGCCTACTGGACAGACTCGTCATCAGGGAAACTGAGGCTAAACGATGACACACCGGCCAATGTCAGAGCTGGGACTGATGGTTGTTACACCCCATGGTATAGAAACCCTAAACCCCCAGTCTGCCCTCAGGCCTCTGAGCACATGGGCCCCAGGCCCACTCTGCAGCTGCACCAGCATCTGAGATCAGCACCTACCCAGGACAGGCAGGAGTGAAACCCAGGCTGTGGTGGTCCAGGGAGGAGGACATATTCCCAGATAGCCAGGGCTGGATCAGTAGGAAGATGGGTTCCTTGCCTGGGCCCCCTGGGGCCCAAACCAACACTGAGTCCCATCTGGCTCCAGAGCAGGACTCCACCCCTCCCTGGGCGTAGGCGGTTAAGCCAGGCAAGGTGCCCAGGGCTGTCCTCAGGACCCGCCTGCCTAAGTTGGGATCCTATCCCAGAGGAATGCTTGATCCGGATGTATATGGTGCCAGGTCCAGGATAGAGGCAGCCCTCAGGCTCTACGGGACACAGGGAAGAAGAAGCCACAGAATGCACCTCCCCGCACCTCAGGAGCAGGCCCTCAGAGAATGAGTTTCCCCCTTTATAGATGGGGAAACTGAGGCCTTACTCGGGAGAGAAGATTCACCCAGGTCTTCACAATGCTAGTGGGAGGGGTCTCAGGCACTGCAGGGAAGACAATCTGGCAGAGGTCCTCTGAGCCTCACCTTGCCTCTGTCTTGGGGTGTGGGTGGTAGAATGCCTGCTAGGGCCCTGGCCAGGAAGAGAGAACCCTGTTCCCTGGGAAAGAGAAATAGACTGAGGCCCCAAGTGGGGACAATGGCAGGCTGCCAGCCAAGGCGGGTTGGGCTCTTCTCCAAGGGCCCTGGGGATACAGGACTGCTTCAAGCAAGAGACAGCACAGGGTTGCCCATTTGTATGTGGCCCCTGTGGGGCCCTGCAGGGCTAGTCAGGGCTCTAACATGAGGCCAAGCAGTTCAGTGGTAGGGGCTGGGGAAGGAGCAGGACTGAGGGTATGTTGCCCAGGTCACTCTGCAAGTGGGATGTGACCCCCCTCAGATTTACATATATTTGCATCCATTAAACACACAGAGAAGAGCCCCCTACTCCCTCACTAGGCAAGGGGGGATAAGGAGGAGGGGAAAGGATAGCTGGGGCCTGGGCTCCCACTCTGCAGCCCAGCGTATCTCTCCCACCCTAGCTGTGGGGAGGGTCTGACCATGCAGAGCTGGGTGGTCCAGGAGAGCCCAGGCCCACCAGCGAGGTCGGTACCCCTGCGACACTCCCACCAGCCCAGGGCCAGCAACCCAGCAGCGGGATCCCGAGGCCCCAAGAGTCTCTGCTGGCAAATGACCTCAGGGAGCTAAAAACAAGCAATGACTTCACCCGGACAGGAGTGTGAGTCAGCCGGTGATCACGGGAAAGCCCGGCCCCCGTTACACAGACCTGGGCAGACATACAGACACACATAGGCACAGGGATCTGGACACAACGTGTGTGCACCTGACCCCTCAGACAGGAACATGTGCATGTACACACCTGTGTGGGCACCCAATGGGCACTTAGGCCCAAGTATGTCGACCTGCACGCTCTAACAGCACCCCAAGTGCACGGCGCCCACTGTTCCCTGAGGACACGCATCAGTACACATATTCTCAGGTCCCCACCACTTGTCTAGACCCTATCGGTGCAAGGCCTCACATGCTCACAACACACACAGACAGGGACCACCAACTCCTTCCATCAACTACCCAGGCATCCCCTTGGGGGTCTCAGAGGTGAAGGGAAATAGGGAAACTGAGACCTAGAGTAGTGAGAGCCCCAAGGCCACCGTGTGGCTGGGGCTGTGGGATGGTGGGTTGATGACCAGCACACAATTGGCTTCAACAGAGGGGCTGGTTTGGGTACCTGGATCCCTGCCCGAACCCAGCACCCTATTCCAGGGTACCATGACTCATGACTCCAGGCTGGCCCACTCTCAGAGGCTCCCGGCCTGGAAGCTCCACATAGCCTCTGTCCCAGACTCAACTCTGCGATGTGTCCCTCCGCACCCCAGACACTGGCACTATCTTAAGACACGCTCCCAGCCCAAACCAAAATGCCGTGACCGGCCAACAGTCTCTTGCCACTTGCCCCCAGTCTGGCCATTCTTGCCCCTCAGGCAGGGACCATGCTCAGCCTCCCACCACCCAAATCTCCCATCCCAGATCCCTCCATGGCCCTCCCGAGCCTGTGGTGCTCCTGCTCCATGGCTCTGAGCCAAAGAAGCACTGCTCAGATCTGGGGTTTCCCACAAACTCCCTTGGGCTTGTGGGAGGGGCTGGAGTGCCCAGGGAGTTGGAGCCACCCACCTGCCACTGCCCTCAAGAGGGTCCCCAGAGGCACAGGGTTGAGCAGGACTCTGCACCTGGGATTCAACTTCCTCATGGTTAGGTGGGAAGGCGAGGGGTGCTGGGACCCTGGGACATTCTGGGTAGCACTAGGAAACGTCCAGATGCAAGGCATGTGAGGAACAGTAGAGTAAGAAGTGGACCAATGCAGAGGGGGGCTGCCACCTGGGCAAAGGACCACACAACCTCCAGGAGGGTGCAGGGATGGTGGAGGGAAAGGCAGAGGAAACAAGCCAAGTCCTAGTTTGGGGGTGAAGGGCTCAGTCGGGGTCTGGAGACGCCCATCTACCCAGACTTCACAGACAAGCACCCACAGTGGGCGTCTTGAAGAACAGACTGCAGAGGTGCATGCCCCATCCCATCCAAGGCCCTGCTGGCACACACATGGCACAGGCTAAAGTGAGACTATACCCCTGGACCCCATACCCAAGGACAGACTGACTCCCAGTGGGCACAAGTTATGGCCACTGGATGAATGGAGGGGTGAGACAGTAACACTTCCACGCCCCACTGGCTGCATCCTGTCAGGGACAAGTCAGGCTGGGATCCCTCACCAGGTAGCAAGCCTTGGCCACCACAAAACGCCTTCTCCTTTGGGGCCCATGGGTTTTGCCTAGCTCTCAGGACCAGGAACTCACCTCTCTAAGCAGCAGTGCACCTGCTGGGGCATGGCTGACACAGGTTGGCCAAAAGACCACAGTGGGAAGCGAGGTGGGATCAGGGCAGAGAGCAAGACCGTCACTCACCCCAGCTTTCCCAAGCCACACTGTGACTATGAATCCCCTCAACTGGCCCCTCCATCTTTAAGTTGGTGGCTAGACACCTGGGGTCACACCAGGATCAGGTAGGCAGGTGTGTGGAAGACCTGCTTCCCATCACAGGGGCTCTTGGGTGGTCCTCCATGGCTCCACCCCAGTTTCCCTGCCTGTTACTGAATCTGGCTTCTTCTGAGTAGAGTGCAGGCTTCCCCTTACCTTTCCCACCACCTCAGTTTGGGAGGCAGAGGGCCCAGTCTTCCTTGGAGACCCCCTCCTGCACGCACACGTGGGCGGGGCCAGCCTCCACCCCTCCTTTCACGTGCGCCACGGCGCAGAGGGAGCTTCCATGAAAGCTCCGGAAGCTCCTTGGAAGGTCCCCAGAGTCGGGGGTCCACGCAGGGGGTGTGGAGGAAGCCTCCCCTCCCAGGGGCAGGAGGCCTAGCGCATCCCTCTGCAGACTCAACCTCACTCCTGCAGAAAGGAGCTGCTAGGGAAGGCCCTGTACCCTATCCTGGTCCCCCGGGCACCTGTCCTGGGGCTGGCCGGGATACCCCCCCTCCGCCCTGGGTCCCCGCCGCCCGCTCCACACGCATGGTAGCACTGTCAGGGGGACCTACGCCCAGCCCCTGGGGACCGCTCTAGAGATCCCGGGGCCCCGTCCAGTGCGCCGGTGCACCCCATGTGCCTTTGCACTCCAGGGACAGCTCCTTACCCTGCCACCCCTCCTGGCCAGCCCGCCACAGCCCGGCCGGAGCGCAGACAATAGCCGCCTCCGGCCAGCGGCTCCGCGGAACAAAAGCGGGTCCTCCGGGACAGACCAGTGTCCTGCCCTCTGCCGCCTGGCCCAGACCACTATGCCTCACCCCCACCGACCCCCAGGCAAGTTCCCTCCAACCTGTCTGAGTTCAGCCGGCATTGGGCCAAGGCTTGGGGGCGCGGGCCGGCGGCAGTGGCTGGACCGGGCTCGGCTCTGGCGCCTCGGCCGCTCGGGCTCAGGCTCGGCGGACTCGCTCCCCGCGGGGGCGGACCTGGCGCGGGTCGCGGCGAGCAGCCAATCGGGCGGGGCCGCGCCCAGGCGGGGCGGGGCGGGCGGCGGTTCGAGGCCCCGCCCCCCACGGCATGGGGCGGGGCTCTGCGGCCTGGTAGGAGCCAAAGGAGCCCCAGAGTTCCCCAGCCCGGGTGTGGGCACCCAGTCCCTCCCGGCAGCGGGGCGCGGGGGGTGACATCTCCCCGCCGAGTGACCTTAGCCAAGTGCTCCTTCCCAGGCCTCAATTTGCGCCCGGTAAATGAGGACACACGCCCCTCCGCCTGTAGAGTTGGGGAAACTGAGTTCCAGCCAGGCAGGGGCCAGTGCCGAAACGGACACAGTGCCACCCTCGGAGGGTGCCATTCTGGCCGCAACTTAGCTCCACCCTGCTGTGAAAAAGAGCCCAACAAGATAGGAGTCGTGGCCATGACAGCACTGCAAGGTCCCTCAGGTCCCAGATCCCACCTTGGATCTCTGCCTAGCCCCACTCAGAATGGGGCTCCCAAGAACTGTCCCCATGCAGCTTAATGGAGACCTGGGGAACAGCCCCTCTGGGAACCCACTTTGTGTCTTGGGCTCTCCCCGTGGAAGCACGGAAACCCAGGGTGCCTCCTCCCCTCCACCCCCAGCCTGGTGTGGATGTGAGGCCACACCTTGGAGTGTTTAGTTCTGCTGGGTGACAAACGGATGGGAGAGTGGGGCTGGGGCCACCTTTTGGGTCATACCCCACAAAGGCAAGCCAATGGCTCCAGTATCATGGGCCAGGAAACAGGTTCTTGGGACAGAGAGCTGGGGCCAGCCCCGGAAGGATCGGGGGTACAGCAAGAGAAGGGTCTCCAGCCCAGGCCTTCTACCACTTCTCCCCAGACCCCACTCAGAGACTGAGCCTCTTCTGGGGCCACCTCAAACTTTCACAATGTGCCATGTACACAGGCCAGCATGCTTAAGACTCTGGGTACCCACTGTGTGTCCCTCTGAGCCTCAGTTTCCCCACCTGCACAGGGGCAAGTTGCCCTGACCACTGGCCTCCCTAATTTTTCCATGTGTGGAGCCACCCAGGGCAGTGAGGAGGAGGACCCAAATACCCCCCTGAGGAAGTGTGGCCCGGATCTTATGTTTAAGCTGGTTGTCTTTTCAGTTTCAGCAGCTGCTAGTACCCAGCCACATATCCACCCTAGCTGAGCTGGCAGCCCTGGGTGCGGTCACCCCAGCTGGGTGTCTGGAGGAGGGGACCCTTCCTGCTGGAGGCTGGAGGCCAGGTGGCCTAGATGGTGGAGCAGCCTAGTGGGTACAGCAGCAGTAGCCCTGCCCTAGCTCCCTGGCCACCTGCCTTGCCCCCTGCCGCAAGCTTCTCCAGCCTCCTGCTCTGACCTGTGGCTCAGCAGATAGGTCCCTAGGCATTGCCTCCTGAGGTCAATCTGGGAAGCAGGTTTGGCATTGGGGCAGCTGAGCCTGGCCAGCCCAATTGACTCCCTCCATCCAGCAGGGAGGGGAGTGGAGGAGGGGCACTGGCCTGAGGCCTTGCAGTCCTCCCCCGTGAGGAGATCAGGGCACTCCAGGCTATGGGAAAATCTTTCCACCAGGGCATCAGCCCTCTAGGGTATTGTTGGCCCTCCCATACTGCCAATTCATGGGCTGGAGAACAGAGCCTGTTCTGGCCTGGGAGGGCTGGACTGAGCACCCCAGTGCCTCAGAGGCAGTCTTGGGGTCACTGGCTGCCTCCATTCCCATGAAGCCCAGTTGAAATATTCTGTTTCTCTAAGTTTGGGGATGCAAAACTTACACTGCAATGTCTGGAATCTGGTAGCTCTGGGGGTGGCCCCAGCACCCAGGCTCATTTGAGGCAGCTTAGCACCAGGGGCTTGGAAAGAGGGCTCCCCAGTGGGCCTGGGGTCCTCTGCAGACATTAATTTGGCTCTGACCACGTGCCTGTATTGGGCTGTGCATTCTACAAGGATCTAGTGAGTGAACATAGCAATCATTAAGCCCCCTTGGGGTCCCATTTTCCTTTCCTCCCCAGAAGCCCCAGGTCTTGCAATAAGCCAATGCATGCCGGCTTGTGGTCCTAGTGGACCCTTGATTTGTTTTCCCACCTGGCCATTTTCAACCTCCCAATACACAAGGCTGTTACCTGTAGGACCAGCTGTTGCCAGGCCATTGGCAGGGGCTGCCCGCTGCCCACACCACCACTGCCCATGCCAGGCTGCTGGGCACGTTCCAGCTGCAGGGCAACGTGGCGCCGTTCTTGCTCCAGTGCCCGTGTCAGCCGCTCGAACCGGGCTTCCTGTTCCTTCACCGAGGCCAGGATGCTGGCAGCTGAGTGCACGTTGCAGTCCTCCATGACCAGGGTGCCTGCCAGCTGCAGGCAAAGCAGAGCAAGCTCAAAGTAGGGCGGGGCAGCAGCTTGGCAAGCCCATTGCAAGCCCCCTGCCTGCCCCCTCACAGAGCATACAACTTACTCCCAGACCAGAGCATCCAGCTCTCGGGAGGGAAGCCACATTGATTAAATTCTAAATTAAAAGCCATTAATCCGAGGCTGGCCGGAAGCCTCCAGTTCACTCCCTGTGGGGCATAGGGCTCTGACCTGGCTCCTCTGCCTCCTGCCAGGCAAAGCAGAACCACTGCCCTGGGCATCTCAGAGCCTGCTGGGAAGGGCAGGAAGAGCTGTTATGATGAGTGCTTACTACCACCCAAGCCCTCTGCCACCCACAGCACATATCAGCACCTTCTCACACAGGTAGATGCCAGGGCCCAGGGAGGGTGGGAGACCAGGCCAGTGCAGGCAGCAAGCGGGGGATATAAGAAGCAGCTCCATTGCTGCCAGGTGCCAGGGACATCCAGGTGTGAGCTGACCAGAGCCTTGGAGCTCCCAGTAGCACTCGCCTGTGGACCAGCAGTCCTGCCTCCACTCCCAGTCACAGTGGACAGAAGCAAGGGTAGCGTCTGCTCCACGTGGTGGAGAGAAACCTGAGGCCAGAGCTGGTAGAGATTCTGGCTGGGGCTGCACAAACTTAGAGCTCCTAAACTTGGAAGTGACCAGTGTGTGAGATGCCTGACCCAGAAGAAGAGGGCAGGGCCCGAGTGACAAGAGGCCCAGCACCGGAACAAGGTCTGACCTGCCTGCGCCCTGTCCCAGCGCTGTCCCCAGAGGCCCCCGAGGGAGCAGGGAGGGTGGTGGGGGTTTGGCAGCTGCAGTGACCAGCCAGAGCTTTCCCTCCTGCTTGCTCCCGGACTGTGCAGTACTTTTATTTCCCATGGGCAAAAAAGCAGGACAAGTATACAGAGCTCAGACCAGGCTCCCAGCAGTGGGCGGGCTACAGGCCAGGTGGCCACACTTCCTGGAGCTGCGTGAGTGCCCGGTCAGCCCACTGAGGTCACCTCCACTGGATCCCTTGCCCCTGCACCAATGCAACAGGCCAGCAGTGCTACCCACTGGCCCAGATGGAGGCATCTATACAGGCAGAGTCCTGGAGAAGAAACCCCAGTGCTGGAGGGGCCGGGACGGAGCCTGGGGGCGTGGCTGCACCTCAAAGGTGAAGGGATACCATGGAGCCTAGCCCTACGGTGACAGCTGGGGAAACTAAGGCCCAGTGGCAGTAGAGGCCAGTGTTGGCCCCAAAGCTGCTCTCCAACTTCCCTGCACCTGTCACACAAATTAAAATGCCAACATGACCTTGCAGGGAAGCTAGGGAAGCAGAGAAGCTGTTAAGTCAGCCACAGCAGGAGGAACAAAGCAACCTCCCACAGGCAGGGGAGGAATACAGATGGGGTCCTCCAGCCACTGTGGTGTAAAGGGCCCAACAGCAGGCCCAAGGGCACATGCACCACCATGGTCACGTAGCCCTCTGTACACACCGGTTGCTGCCCACCCATGGGTCCCAGGAAACACTAGGTCTTGTGCACGTAGGTGTGGGCCTGAGGTGGGTGAGGTGGGGCCTTCCTCTCTGGGAGGGTCAGGTGAATGGCAAGAACCAGCTCACCTGAGCCTCAGAACCAAGAGCCAGAAGGCAAAGGGATGCTGCCCTAGGTGGCAGTGGTCAGAATCCAAGGGTGGCTGCTGGCCATGTGGACACGAGGTGGCTTCCTTTCATCCTTGTGCAGACATGGGTTCCTGTCTGACCTCTGGCTTCACCCTTGCTATGCTCTTACCCTGTATCTAGGTCTGGGCTGCAGACTCTGGAGATTGTTTCCCTGCCCTGAGCACCCCCAGCATGCCCCAGCTGTGGGATCCAGGGAGGGCCACCCTGAAGGAAAACCACTGTTTCTGTCTGGGGGCTCCAAATTCTGAGGCTAGGCCCTATCCCACACTGCCCCTTCCACTGCCCAATTCAGCTTAGTTGGGACAAAATAGCTGTGTTTACCAAGTGACATCCCTGAGCCCTGCAAGCTGCAGCCTCAGCACCTCAGTGGCCTGGAAAGCTACCCAAAGTGATATCTAGGAAGAACAGGGAAGGCCCAGACCCACTCCCCAGACATGGTGGCCTCCAGCACTCACAGAGGAGCACAGTGTTGACATAGGTGATGCAGGCCAGAACTGCAGAGAACAGCTTTTCAGATGCTAACTCAGTATTAACACAAATATGTGGTGTTATAAATGTGCGTGGGCTCGGCACCTGTGGCTCAGCGGGCTAAGGCACCAGCCACGTACACCTGAGCTGGCGGGTTCGAATACAGCCCGGGCCCGCCAAACAACGACAGCTGCAACCAAAAAATGGCTGGGCATTGTGGCAGGCGCCTGTACTCCCAGCTACTTGGGAGGCGGAGGCAGGAGACTCGCTTGAGCCCAGGAATTGGAAGTGGCTGTGAGCTGTGATGCCATGGCACTCTATCCAGGGTGACAGCTTGAGGCTCTGTCTCAAAAAAATAAATAAATAAATAAATAAATAAAATAAATGTGCGTGAATTTTTAAGACCCACCATTGGACTTCAAAGACATTTTTCCCAGCTGCCTACCCTGGGGAGTGGAGGGCACAGAACATGCTTCTGTGAGAGCCCAGAGAGCAGTACACACAGTAAAGTGCCATGCTGTGAGATCTAGGCAGACCCTAGCTCTCCACTCACTTGGAAGGGCCCAGCACTATCTGCCAGGTGGAACCTTCATGACCTCCACCTGGGATTGGCACCCAGCATTACACTGATTCAGCAGAGGCTGCTTCTTATAAAATATGCCTGCCCACGCAGTTGATTTAGCAATAATGTACCGGACACCTCAAGAGTGACCAGACCCAAGGACCATGGGACATCCCATGCGAAGGTCAGAAAGTATCAGGAACCTGGAGGCAGGTTGGGAAGGTCAAGGCTTTGATTAAACCCCCAAAAAATAAAATGCAAAACAAAAATGATAGCCCAGACCCAGCAACAATGGAAACTGGCCACACATCCACAGGCAGGGACAGTGTCAACTCAGGGCTGCTCCCCAGGCTTTCACACCCCTGCTGAGAATGGGGAGCCAAGAAACAGAAGCAAGAGGGAAAAGTAAGCTGCCCCACGCACAGAGGCTTCTAGAGACAGAGCAAACAAGTGCGGATAGTGGGGAATGGACAGACGGTGAGTGATGGATGGTTAATGATAGGAGATGGACAGATGGGTAGAAAGATGGAAGGGTAGGTGGGTGGGTGGATGGTAGATGCGTGGACAGACAGGTGAGTGGGTAGATGGATGAACAGATGTGTGAATGGATGGAAGGGTAGGGATAAGGATAGTGGACGGATGGACAGATGGATGCATGGAAGAGTAGGTGGGTGGACAGTGGATAGATGGACACAGAGATGGTGGATGGATGGAAGGGTAATTGGGGGGTGGTGGTGTACGGTGAACAGATGAAAGGACAGGAGGGAGGGAGGAACAGGAGAATGGAGGCTGGATGGGAAAGGGTGCAGACGAGTGAGGCATGGGTGTGGACAGAGGGTGAGAGCAGGAAGGGTGACTGGAGGATCGGACTGGGTGGGTAGGCAAAAGGCTGAGGCTGTGACACTGGAGCTGGGTAGAGCAGGAGTGGACAAGGGAGAAAAGAGTGTGGTGCAGGGCTGGGTGGGCACTGGGGGGAGGAAGCCCCAGGCCCCTGGCCCTTGGTCCTGATGGTGGTCAACACGTGCTCTGTTGGGTAAGCAAAGGCACTGTCAGAAGAACCTTCGGATAGAAGCTAAATGCTTCCCCTGAAATCAGAACTGACATTTGATGTCGTCTTGCTGACCCAGACATTCCTCCTCAGAAGGAGTCCAGCCAGAGCCCTGCTCCGGAAAATCAAATTATGGGGCCCAAGTCCAATCTGGGTTGAGGAATTAGAGGAATTTCCTAAGGGTCAGGCCTGCAGGAGGAGGGGCCCTGGCTCTCATTCTGACCACTCGTCCACCACCCAGCAAAGCACGGCTGCCCTTACCCCAAGGGCAAGGGGGACGAGTGCCCATGGAGCCCTTTCCTGCTGCCCACCACATACTCCACCTGCCCAGATGAAGGAATATGGTGCCAGGAAGTGGCCCAGCAGGAGCTGAACCCAGGCCCTGTGGTGCCCACAGCCCACTCTTGGGCTGGAGGGACAGTGTGGGAGCTGCCAGCATACAGAGACTTGCTCCTCCACCCCACCCCAGCAGGCCAGGCCTTTACCCCAGCACCCCTCCTGTGGTCAGATGGTATCCCATAATAGCTTCTGGCCAAGTGCACAAGGCTGGATGCTGTGCCTAGGCTGAGGACAGGACTGGTGCAGGGGCCCATGGCTCATAGACGATGGCGTCCATATCTGTCTGTGCCAGGACCACAGTGGCTTGCTGTCAGTGCCCAGCCTGTGGTGTCTGGGGTGGGGACAGCTGTTCTCAGCCTTTAAGCAACAGAAGGAACCACCACGGAAAAAGGCAGCAGCATGACTCTGAGAATGAAACGTTTCCTCACAACCACAAAGACGTGCCACATAGGGTGGTCACGTTTTTTAACAAGTGGTACCGTTTAGAGCAAAACACACAGGGAGCATTTGGACAGAACTACAGGCACCAGTATCACTTCTGCATGGCAACTTCAGCTCAGTGGAGGATGGCGTGCAGCTCACAGAACCCATCATGCTAGTCTCTTTACTTCTGTGTATGTGTGTGCAATTTCCCCTAGTAGGAGAAACCACAAAGAAAACCAAAAGACAAGCAACACACTGGGCTCAAGTATCGTAACACCCAACCGTAAAGTGAGACACGCAATCTCTAAGATGATCCTGTAAATCTGAAAGAGAAATCAGAACCCCTCCTGAAAGTGGGTAAAAAGACCTTAGAGATCTGCCAGAGAAAGGCAGGAGGCATCAGAACGGAGGTAAGAGATGGAAAAAGTGGACATTCCCCTGCCCGCCCCGCTGCCCCAGAGGCAGGCAAACATCCCTGTAGGCCAGAAAATTAACCCCATTGGGACCAGGGCAGTGACCCAGCAAAGCAGGGATATTTTCAGGCAGCCAGAGAGCCATAATCAGATTCAGTCTAGAAATTATATTTCCCTAGCAGAAGAGGGGTGCCAAACAAATGAGATGCTATGGGGGAAGGACAGAGATGCCCTTCAGTGACCACCTCCTGCCCCCCGCAGAGGGGTTCTGGGTTTCTCTTTCGGATTTACAGGATCATCTTAGAGATTGTGTGTCTCACTTTATGGTTGGGTGTTACGATACTTGAGCCCAATGTGTTGCTTGTCTTTTGGTTTTCTTTGTGGTTTCTCCTACTAGGGGGAAAGAGCACACACATACACAAAAGTAAAGTACACATGGTCACCCAGGGAACCCAGCTCCCATATGCAAGAACGCTCTGGGCACCTCCTCCCAAGGGGCTCTGGCCCTGCACTAGTGGAGTGCCTAGGCCAAGGCAGCACTGGTCAGCCCCCAGGGACATGTGGCTAGGTGAGTGGCCCAGGGGATTCAGGACTGTGGGGGCCACATCAAGACAGCATGCTGCTGGGGGCCAGAGAGCTGGACAGGCTCAGCACCCAGGAGCCTCAGTGGACGAGAAGCTTGGTGACTTTAGGTAGGCAGGTGGGAGCCCCAGCAAGTGTTCCTATTTCCTATGAGACCAGAGCAACAGGTGGACCCCTGAAGGATCTGGGCCTGAGAGTCCCCACCGGACTCACTGCCTGTTCCCTGCACTAGCCACGGGGGATGACGTGGTCAGGAGTCCCCAGGGCCCCAGCCTGAGATTCAACACCTCTCCTGTTTCTGACCCAGACTCCAGTTGCAGCCACAGCCAGAAGTGACACCTGCAGGCTCCGAGGGTGGAGGTAGAGGTAATGAGGACCTACTTCCCGGTGCTGGGGTGCACCAGGCAGGGAGGGCTTGTGGGGGCCAGTATAGTGTTTTCTGCCCTGTAGGTTTGGCCCACTCACTATACTCCTAAGAAGGAGTGTGATGCCCGTGAGCAGGGAGGCACCAAAGGGTGGGCATAGACAGGGGCAGCCAGCCTGTTGCCTCCATTGCCCCCCAGATAGGCAGCAGCCTGCAAGGTACCTGTGAGCTGGCCCCTGCCTCAGGGAGAACAGGAGCAGTGGAGATGGGGGTCTACTGGGTCCTAGGCCCGGAACCAAGCTCCCACCCCTCAATCTGGGTGGGCACAGGGACCAAAGGCAGATAGGCCCAGGGCCTGGGAGCCCTGCCCCTACTGATACCCGGTGGCCCCACTGAGGCCGTCAGGGACAGCTGCCCAGCCAGGCTGAGGGGCTGCAGCTGGGTGGGTGTGGTAGTCTGAAGGTTGGCCACTGGCCTGCGTGCAGAATGCCCTAGCCTGGAACGCCCTCTCCCCTCCAGACGGTGGGTGGACCCCCTCTTCCCAGCCCTTCCATCACCATGGCAACACCCAGGCTTCTCCAGAGGGACAGAGTCTCTTTGTGGTAACACAAAGCCCCTTTGAGGGGCGGTGGGAGCACAGCCCCTGGGAGCCTGTGGCCAAAGAGTCTCTGAGACAGGGCCCCCAGCCCAGCCCCCTCCTGGCTGCAGAGTCACAGAGGCCAGGGCAGGATAGGCTAGTGGTTGGGGCTGGGACCTAGCACTGTCCACCCCAGCTGCTTGTGGAAGGGTCCTTGGGGGTGTGACATGGAGATCCCCCAGCTGAGGAGCGGCTCTCTGGGGACCTGGGGGGCTTCCCACCTTCCCTGGTCTTTTTTTTTTTTTTTGTAGAGACAGAGTCTCACTTTATCGCCACCCTCAGTGGAATGCTGTGGAGTCACAGCTCACAGCAACCTCCAGCTCTCGGGCTTAGGTGATTCTCTTGCCTCAGCCTCCCGAGTTGCTGGGACCACAGGCGCCCATCACAACGCCCGGCTATTTTTTGATGCAGTTCGGCCGTGGCCGGGTTTGAACCTGCCAGCCTTGGTATATGGGGCCAGTGCCCCACTCGCTGAGCCACAGGCGCTGCCCTTCTCTGGTCATTTTGACGAGGAACATGGTCTGCTTAGAGAAGTGGAAAATGGCGCTGGCAGTGGGGGACTCCGGCCAGATGGGAGACACCCAGGACACCAGCAGTGACAGTGCCCAGTGGCAACTGGGCAGGGCTATGGGTGGACAGCGGGACATAAGGCAGCAGGTCGGCCCCTCCCCCCGCTTGCTGTCCCCTTGTTCTCCTGGCCCCTCCAGCAGGTGATCTGCTGGCCCTGGAGAGAACACACCTGCTGGCTGTGCAGTCTGGGCTGCGGCAATAAGCCCAGGGCAGGCCTGGCCAATGGGGAACCTCACCCTGACTGACTTGTTCCAGGGCCGGGGTCATGGGACCCTGAGGACAAACTGGGTCTGGGCCCAATGACAGAGCCCTATGCAGACACCTCCCAGCATGGCTGCCCTGTCCATACTCCAGCACCATGTCGGGGAGGCAGAGGCCGGGCCACATCTGCGCAGGCCCCCAGCCTTGGCCTGAGAAGGTCCCTGCCCACCCTGACTACTGCTGACCCTGCACTTGGCAGCGCCCCTGCCTGCCGGGCACCCTGCCCAGGAGGTCCTCCCGCAGCGACCTCAGTCTGACCCACAGCAGCTTTGCTAACTAAGCCCCCACAGTAGGGGGGTCACCGGCTAGCACAACGGCACGAGGCAGCCCTGGCCCTGAGAATGATCCATCCTTTTGTGGGCAAATCTTTACAGGCACCAGGGATTGGGGTCAGGACCGCCCCTCCCCCCCCCCCCGCCAGCAGTGCCCAAGTCAGCAATCACCCTGGCACCCCCCACGAAGACCCCTGCCCCACCCCTCTCAGGCCTGCTCTCCCAGTCGCATTTGGCATTCTCCCGTCTGCATTCCTGCTCTCTGCCGACGCCTGTGGGCACAGGGTGGGGGTGGGGACCCCCAGCTGCCACAGTAGAGGCAGGGCGGCCACAGGGAGGCTGCTGCAGTGGATGGGGCCATCTGGTTCAGGATGGAAGGGAGGCCAGTGTGAGTGAGAGAATGGTGTGTCCGGCCAACTGCAAGGGTTTGGCTGGAGGGAAAGAGCTAGGACCCAAGCACAAGGATCCAGGTGGGAGTCTGTCAGGCCAGGGAGGCTGTGCAGGGGTATATGTGGTCCCAGGAGAGAGGGCTGCAGGCTGAGGAGGGATTGATGGGCCCAAGAAGCTGAGATAAATAAGACAGGTGCAAACCCAGCACCTCCAGGGGGTCCCCCTGACCTTTTAGAATAGGGAATGTTTTCCCTTTCCTAGCCACCACCCATCATGCACTGGAAGGGGCAGAAGCCAGGACACAGCACTGACCAGTGAGCCCCCCAAAGAAGGCAGAGCCGCCACCCTTGCAGTGAATGACCTGTCCACTTGTGAGTCCCAAGACCCTCAGGGGAAAGGCCGGCCTCACCAGGCCCTTCTCCCATCCCAGTGAATCAGAGGCATAGCCCATGGGACATGCCCTTGACGTAGCCAGGAACTGGAGCCCACTCTGTCCCCACACCCAGGTGCTCTCCCATTTGCCCTTACCCCAAGGTTCTGTGTTGACTCTGGCCCACTCTGGCTGCACCCAGGACCCTTCCCTCTCACAACCTGAGCTAGACTTGGCTTTGCTGCCCCCTACCTCCCCTGCTTGGGAGCCAGCTCAGCTTAGAAGGCCCAGGAACACAGGCCTGGCACCATTAACCTCCAGCCCAGAAGCAAAGTACTGCCTTTTATATGCAAATAACACTGTGGGAATGGGCAGGGCCCCCCACCCCAGTGAGGACTTCAGGTACTTCAGAGCCTGGGTCTGGCTCCCATCTATACATATTGGGAAGGACTAGAGAGCTGAACTTGGCTGTGTAGCACACCCCAACCACTGGGTAGAAGGAAATGCTGGACCTCCTTGAAACCACCCAAATCCTGGTGTACCCCCCTAATTCATATGCTAAATCTAATCCCCAATGTGACACTATTAGGAGGAGGGGCCTTTCACAAGGTGATTAGTGCCCTTATAAGATTAGTGTCCTTTAAAAGAGGCTAATATGGCTCACGCCTGTAATCCCAGCACTGTGGGAGGCTGAGGCAGGAGAATTGCTTGAGCTCAGGAGTTGACACCCTGACTCATTAAAATAATGAAAAATCCAGCCGGGCACCACAACAAGTACCTATAATCCCAGTGGCTTCGGGAGGCTGAGGCAGCAGGATGCCCACAGCCTGAGTCTGAGGTTGCAGTGAGCTATGACACCATTGCACTCTGCTCAGGGAATAGGGTGGGACTCTACAACAATAATAGAAAAAAGAAAAAATAAATAAAAGAGACTAATATAGGGAAAAAAAAAAAAGGATACACACTGATAGTCAGTCTAAGAAAAAATAAACAGAAGAGATCTCAGGGAGCTGGTTTAACCCCTCTGCCATGTGAGGACCCATTGAAGCACCATCTTTGAGGAGGTGGCCTTCACTAGACTGAATCTGTAGTGCCTTGACCTTGGACTTCCAGCCTCGAGCACTGTGAGTTCTGTTGTTTACACAGCAGCCTGAATGGACTATGACATACAGGCTTGCACAGGACACACAGATGCCCACAGATATTCCCTGGAACACAGGCACACACGTATGCACACGACAGTTCCTCCCCACCCGAGCCCCCAGGTGGCTGCTCTTGATCCCATCTGGAAAATGGGTGGGGGGTGGCCTGGAAGTCCTGACAGGCTCTTTGGTAAGGAGGTAGGAGTAGGGTTCAGCCAGCACAGGTCCCAAGAGGGTTAGCGTCCTGAGCCACCCTGCTGCTGTCCTTAACACTGGGCAAGGCCAAAACCCGCGGCAGTGTGCAAGGAAGCTCTGCCTCTAATCCCTACCTGAGGTCCTTTGAGACAGGCAGGAGTGGCTGGACCTGTGGACCCCAAGCTTGCTCAGACCCCCCCTGCAAGGAGGAACATGCCGTGCCACATCCCAACAGCCTGGGAAGACCCCCCCCCTTTCATTGTAGGAGGACTCAGGAAACTGCCTCCCACTGAAATCTTGTTTAGTGCATTTACTGGCACACATCGTTAACAGCTGATATGTGTCCTCAAGGGTCAAAGCGGTATCCGACTGGACTGGGAACAGGCCATAAAGAAAAGAAGCCAAAAAAAAAAAAAATAATAAAAGTACAGCTATGATTTAATAATAAAAAAAAAAAGAAAGAAAGAAAAGGAGCCACCACAAATAATGAGGATCCTCTGGAGAGTGAAAGTGCAGGCGAAAGCAGCAAACAGCAGACAGGACACCGCAGTAAATGCCACACAGAGAGTGAGGTAAGCGACAACACGTCCAAGATGGTCCTTCCAAACCCAGCAGAAAATGAGAGAGATGAGAAAAGGACACAGGCGCCCTGACAGACAGAGCCCAGGGGCCAAACTACACATAACTGGGATTCCCAGAGAAGGAGTGACAGACAGAGCTCTTCTAACCAGAGAAAAAAAGGTCTGTTGGAAACCACCCTCCAGGGCAAAGCCTCTAGAAGGGCTGCCAGTGTTGGGGCTGGCACGTGAGTTAGGGCACGAGCTTTCTGTCCAGAAAAGAACCTTGGGAAATTGTGGAGCTGTCCACCTCTGGGATTTTACAATTTAGTCTCATCAAGGCAAGGCTTCCTCTGGCCTCCTGACTGTGCTGTGTCCACTTCATTGTGTAGGGAGGAGGACTGCCCAGCCTCCTTCAGAACGACCAAAGTCTGGGTCATTCTCTCCATAGCCCTGCAGGGGCCGGACACTGTCCATCCGTAAATGTCAGCTCCAGGATACTGCTGCCCACTGCCCGGCTGCCATTTCTCTTAGCTCAGATGCTCTTCTATGATAAGGAAGAGCTGACAGCTTTGTAAAAACAAACGCCTCTTCTCCTTCCTTGGGATCTTTAAAAAATGTTAACCTCACCCTGAAGTTCCTTAAGGAAATATCATGGCGAAGCGTCTAGATTTTCAGTCATCACGCTGCTGTTTGCACGGCCAGCGGCTTTCCCTAGGAGCAGTGACATCATCTTGCCTGGAGCCATGGACTACCCAGAGAAGCTGTTTTGCTTTGAGAACCCAAAAAAGAGAAAGAGAAACACTCCAGAGTCCCGAAGGCCTTGGTCACCCAAGGGACCCCGTGCTTGTGCTGCTGGGGTCCAAATCTGGAGGTTGCCACCACCAGGAACTTAGAACAGCCCACAAAATAAGCACAAAGGCAACACCCCTCAAGGGGACGGCTGCTGCTCTGTGGAAGTGATGTTTCTAGCAAGGGCCTGCGACTCTAAATGCATTACGACAGTTCTGGTTGTTCACAGCAGTCCTCTGTCAACTACCCATGGGAGCATTTTATCGTCTCAGGAAATCCATGGATCTACATACCGATGACCCCAATAGATTGGGTGGGAATCCAAGAAACACACAAAAAAGTCCAACCAAGCCAAACAACAACTAAACAACAAACAAAACGAAAACCCCATTTGTTTGGGTATTCCTTTTCCTTGTATAACATTTTCATATAAAAAGATTATAACAGAATACTGTAAACAATTATGGACCAACACAGTGAATAACCTAGATGAAATTATTTGTTTCTACAAACACACAACCTACCAAGACTGAATCGAGAAGAAGCAGAAAAAATAGAACAGACCTATAACTAGTAAGGAGATTGTATCCATCATAATCAAAAACCCTTCCCAACAAAGAAAATGCCAGGACCAGACAGCTTAATTGGTTAATTCTACTCGTTAATTCTACCAAACATTCAAAGAAGAATCAGCACCAATTTCCTTGAGCTTTTCCCAAAAACTAGAAAAGCGGAAACACTCCCAAACTCTCTTTATGAGGCTCAACTTACCCTGGTACCAAAATAAGACAAAGACACCACAAGAAAACTAAACACCAATAACCCTTATGGATATTGAAGCAAAAATTCTCAACAGCTCTTTTTCTCTCTCCTCTCTCCCCCTTTCTACCCCCTTTCCCTCTCTCTCTCTCTTTCCCTCCTCCTTAATGCTGCTCTGCAGCATCCCCCGCCAATAAAGACCTTCCGTACAAAAAAAAAAAAAAAAAAAAAAATCTCAACAAAACACTAGCAAACTGAATTGAGCAGCACAGAGAAAAAGGGATTATAAACCCTAACAAAGTGAGATTTACTGCTGGAAGGCAAGGACGGTCCAACATATAAAAATCAATCATTGGGGGCGGCACCTGTGGTTCAAGGAGCAGGGCACTGGCCCCATACACCCGAGGTAACAAGTTCAAACCCAGCTCTGGCCAAAAACTGCAAAAACAAACAAACAAACAAACAAACAAACAAACAATCATTGGCTCAGCGCCTGTAGCTCTGTGGCTAGGGTGCCAGCCACATACACCGGAGCTGGTGGATTCAAATCCAGCCCCGGCCTGCCAAATAATGACAACTACAAAAAAAAAAGTAGCCAGGTGTTGTGGTGGGTGCCTGTAGTCCCAGCTACTTGGGAGGCTGAGGCAAGAGAATCACTTAAGCCCAAGAGTCTGAGGTTGCTGTGAGCTGTGACGCCATGGCACTCTACTGAGGGTGGCAGCTTGAGACTTAGTCTCAAAAAAAAAAAAAAAAAAATTAATCATTGTAATATACCACAATAATAGAATTAAGGACAAGAAAATCACCTCCACTGGTGCAGAAAAAACATTTGAAAAAATGCAACACCCTTTCACAATAAAAACACCTCAAACTAGGAAGAGAAGATAACTCTCAACATGATGAAAGCTATATAAGAAAAGCCCACAGCTAACAGACTTGATGATGAAAGACTAAAAGCTTTTGTACTAAGACTGGCAATAAGACAGGGATATCTGCTCTCAGCTCTCTCATTCAAATAGTAGTGAAGTTTTATCTCCAGACCAATTAGGCAAGAAAAAGGAATGTGTGGGTCAGCTACAGTGGCTCACACCCATAATCATAGCACTCCAGGAGGCTGAGATGGGAGGATCACTTCAGTCAGGAGTTCAAAACTGGTCTTGGTGAGAACAAGACCCCATTTCTACAAAAAATAGAAAAATCTGCCAGGTGTGTAGTCCCAGCTACTCAGGAGGCTGAGGCGGAGAGATCACTTAATCCCAGGAGTTTGAGCCCGCAGTTAAGCTATGTTGATGCCACTGTACTCTAGCCAGGGGCAATGGAGTGAGACTCAAGTCCCTGAAAAAGAAAAAAAAAAAAGAAATACAAAGGCATCCACGTTAGAATTGAAGGAGTAAAATTATCTCTGTTCACAGATGACATAATCTTATATATAGAAAATTCTAAAGATTCCTCACACATTAAAAAAGAAAAAAAACTATTAGAGCTAAAAAGTGAAATCAACAACATTGTAGGATATAAAATCGATATACACGGCTCGGCACCCATAGCTTAGGGGTTAAGGCATCGGCCACAAGCATCAGGGCTGGTGAATTCGAACCCTGCCTGGGCTAGCCAAAACAACAATGACAAATGCAACAACAAAAAAATAGCCGGGCCTTGAGATGGATGCCTGTAGTCCCAGCTACTTGGGAGGCTGAAGCAAGAGAATCACTCGAGTCCAAGAGTTTGAGGTTGAACTGTGATGCCATCGCCCTCCACCAAGGGCGATATAGTGAGACTCTGTCTCAAAAAAAACTCCAAAAAACCCCAATACACAGAAATCAGGCACATTTGTATACACCAATGATAAATTAGCCAAAAAGGAAATTTAAGAAAACTATTCCATTGACAACAGCGTTAAAAAGAATAAGATACACAGAATTAAACCTTAAAAAAGTATACACTGAAAACTACAAAACATTATAATTAAAGACCTAAATTGGCTTGGCACCTATAGCTCAGTGGCTAGAGCACCAGCCACATACACCGAAGCTGGTGGGTTCGAATCCAGCCCAGGCCTGCCAAACAACAATGATAACTATAACCAAAAAAACCCAAAACAGCCAGGCATTGTGGTGGGTGCCTATAGTCCCAGCTACTAGGGAGGCTGAGTCAAGAGAATCGCTTAAGCCCAAGAGTTGGAGGTTGCTGTGAACTGTGACACCACAGCACTGTCTCAAAAAAATAAAAAATAAAAAAAATAAAGACCTAAAGACCTAAATCAATGGAAAGACATCTCATGTCTATGGACCTGCAGACATACTACTGTCACAGTGTAAGTTATCTACAGATTTGCTGCATTTCCCATCAAGATCTCAATGACTTTTTTTTGCAGAGATAGGAAAATCTGGAAGATTTTGATCTTAAAGGAGGCCAATGGGCCAAAACAATCTTGAAAAAAAGCAACTAAGTTGGAGGATTTACACTGATTTCAAAACATACTATGAAGCTACAGTGATCCAAACAATGTGGTCATGGCATAAAGAAAGACTCATAGATCAATCGAATACAGAACCCAGAAATAAATACTCCCATATACCAAATGACCTTTAACAGAACCCAAATAACTGCCCCCCCATATATGATCAAATGACCTTTAACAATAAGACCAGGCATTTCTTATCATTAGGGAAGTGTACATTAAAAACAAAGTGAAACATTAACTTACACTCATTAGGATGGCTACTTTTTTTTCCCCAAAAGCAATAGTTAGATGCCTTGAAGTAAGTGACTATGCCTTAACTGCATGCATGTTGTCCGGCCCAAGGCCAAGGATGGCTTCTCTTTAAAAAAAAATGTGTTAGGATACAAACTGGAACCCTTGTGCACTGTTGGTAGGAATGTAAGATGGTGCAGGTACCATACAAAGCAGTACAGTAGTTCCTCAAAAAATTAAAAATAGAATTACCATATGGTTCAGCAATCCCAAAATTTGGGGTATATATCCCAAAAAATTGAAATCACGGGCTCAAAGAGATTATCGGTACAACCGTGTTCACAGCAGAATTTACAATAGCCAGAAAAGGAGACCAACCCACGTGTCCATTGGCGGATCAATGGATAAATAAAATGTGATACAGACATACAATGGAATATTATCCAGCCTTATAAAAGAACGAAATTCTGACGCATGCCACAACATGGGTAAATCTTGAGGACATTAGCTAATGAAATAAGCCAGCCACAAAAAGACGCACACTGTGAGATGCCATTTATATGAAACCTCTGGAGTAGTCAAATAATTGGAAAAAGCCAAAAAGTAGAAGGAACTGGAGGTGGGGGAAATGGGGAGTTGTTTAACGGGTAGAGTTTCATTCATCTTTATAACAAGAAAAAGTTCTACCTGGTTCTTTGTACCCTCAATGAATCCCCAACAATAAAAAAGAAAAAAGAGAAAAAGTTCTATATATTAGTTGCACGGTATCACAGATTTAACAGTATTGAACTATACACTTGAAAATGATTAAGATGGTAAATTTTATTATGCATATTCTATCAAAATTAAAAAGCAAAATTAAATAGAGGGCCCCCCCAACATGTAATAAGTCAAAAATTGCACAGTACCCTTTTGTAAAGTTCTTTTCTTTTTTTTTAATGTCTTTTTTTTTATTTTTTGTTTTTAGGGATTCATTGAGGGTACAAGAAACCAGGTTACACTGATTGCATTTGTTAGGTAACATCCCTCTTACAATCGTATTCTGCCCCTAAAAGGTGTGGCACACACCAAGACCCCACCCCCCTCGCTGCTTCCCTCTCTCTGCTCCTCCTCCTTTTCTTTTTTTTATTTGTAGAGACAGGTCACCCAGGCTAGTCTCAAACTTCTGGTCTCAAGCCCTTCTCCCATCTCAGCCTCCCAAAGTGCTCCAAAGTGCTGGGATTACACATATGAGCCATAGTGCTCAGTTAGAAATTACATAGCACCTTTTTAAAAAAATAGTAGATCATGCTCCATGCCTGTAGCTCAGTGGGTAGGGCGCCAGCCACATACTCTGAGGCCGAAGGGTTCGAACCCAGCTCAGGCCTACTAAACAACGAGAACTGCAACAAAAAAATAGCCAGGCATGGTGGCAGGCACCTGTAGTCCCAGCTAGTTGGGAGGCTGAAGCAAGAGAATCGCTTAAGCCCAAGAGTTTGAGGTTGCTGTGGTGACATAGTAAGACTCTGTCTCAAAATAAAAATAAAAAATAAATAGTAGATCAAAGATAAAAATTTAAAAATGAAGAGCTGGGTACTTAAAAACCGTGAAAAAATAAATGACCACTATAGATAGATAGATAGATAGATAGATAGATAGATAGATAGATAGATAGATAGATAGATAGATACAGAGTGAGAGAGAGTGGGGGTATGGGGTGTGGGGGACGGGGTGGGGCCGGGGAGAGAGAATGAGAATAGGTTACAGCCAAAGTTGTACAGAGGTAAATTCATAGCTTTAAAGTCCCCAGGCCAAAATTCCCACTGAAATGACCAACAAGATATGGGAATTAAGGAACAAAAATTGCACCTATTACTGACTACCTCTACATACTAGAAATGGAGATTTTTGATAGATACTGTCCAGAGGGGAGAGAACTAAAAGAAGGTACAGAAAATTAACTTGCAAGCCCAGGATCACACTGTGAAGTTTCCTGTTGTGCAGTCCACTACTCAGGCCTCTGCCTTGGTAAGGAAGATTACAAAACTCTTAAGCCTTCCCCTGCTGCCACATCTGACTGAAGGTCTGAGTAGGAGAGAAAGAGGCTGCTTGGGCCACTGCTGGGTTACAGGTCAGGGCTGAGTGGCAGCCACGCAGCACCTGGCACATAATTAGATGCTCAAGTTGCTCCAGCTGCACATAGAAAGTAAGGAGGAGAACCAGAGAACAGAGCCTTGGCCACTGCAGCTCCCATGCCCAGGCCAGCTCCAGGAACCAGGCTTGTGCACTACATTACAACAATTTTTGATGGAAGGACCACCTCGGGGCTCGAGAGGCTCAGGAGGTGTTGCCTTGGTAGGGGGCCTCACCTCTGCTTCCAGAATGACCAGTGGGTGGGCCATCCAGGCATTCTGCAGAGTGCAAGGTAGATGCAGACAAGGAGTAAAGATTATGGTGTCCAAGGACTGAGGAGGCCCAAAGGGGAGTGGGGATGTGGAACCAGATAAATATTTGATGAAGGCGAGGGCAACAGAACCAGGCCCAGTGCAGGAGCTCCTCTGGCCTTGGCAGAAGCAGCCTCCCCAGCCGCAAGGGAGGGGACAGGGGACACTGTTCCACTCCCACACAGAACTCCTACCCTTCCTCCTCAAACTTACTGTCCTCAGACCTAGGGTCTGGCTGAGGTTCACTCCTCCTGCCCTACCGAGATGATAGTGGCTCTGGGAAGTTATCACCATTGGTAGGGGTGCGAAGGCTCTGAGTGATCAGAAAAGGACAGGTGAGGTCAGGGTTGGAAAACGAGTCATAGGACCCTGCCAGCCTATGTGCTAGCCCTAAAGCTTTGCAGCCCAGGGCTCCAGGCCCAAGGCTGTCTGTCTGGCTCACAAAGTTACACGGCCCGCTTCCTCACACCACACCCTGGGCCTACCCAGCCCACCCCCAGCAATACTGAGCTTCTGGAAGTCCCCGGCTCTGTAAAGACAGAAATGTGTGAGCACACAGGCTTAATTTAAAATTAACTAATGCCTCAGGTTTGGCAAATAAATGTCTGGACTTAATTCTTCAAACACAAATACTGAATTAGTCTTGTCACCAACAATAGCTCCCTGCAAATGCCAGAGAAATGTCACCTGTAAGACTGGAAAGGGAAGGAGTGTTTGCCCAGGGCTGGGCTGGCGGTGAAGCCCGCTCTGTTCCCTGAACCTCAGTTTCCTCATGTGTAAGACATTCCCCTTCCACATGCTCTGAAGACTATGAGGAAGATGGTCTAGGCCTCACCCAAGTCCCCAGCCCCAACCAGGTGTGGGCCTGTGGCAGGCAGGAAAGTGGGCAGCGGAGCCCAGGCTGAGAGGAGGTGGGCCCAAGTGGAGACCTGGCAATGAACCTGACCGTGGCTGTGTCCTCTCAGGGCACTGGACAGGTTGCCACCCTCCCGGCAGGCAGTTGAGCCCCCATCCTCCCCAGGCAGGAAGAAACCGGTGAGGTTTGTAGCCTGTGCCCTTTGACTGGGAACCCCAGAGCCCACGGCCTGCCCACTCCAGCAACATCAGTTCCCCTCAGAAGGTGCTGTGTGTGGCTGGGGTGCTTACAACACGTGGGTAGCTTTCTCCTCCTTCCCTCCCTGTCCCTAGCCACCTCCACCTCCCTCTGTGCCTTACCCTCTCAACTCCTCCTGAGCTCCACAGTCCCTGCACCCCACATCACCCTGTCCCCTGTACCCCTTTCTCTCCTTCAGACTCCACCACCCCATGTTATCAGGCCTTCTGGACAGGGTCCTAGAACCCCAGCTCACCTGTGGCAGGCAGACTGGGTGGCCACAGCATGTTGCAAGGGGCATAGCTGACCCCTCAGCAGACCTCTGGAGCCTCGAAATATGGGTGTGTGGGGGATGCAGGGCCTGCAGCTGTGTGTACAGGAGGCTCAGCTTGGAAGTGGCTGCTCTCACTACCAGGGGGGCTGCCAGGCCTCCCACCCCCATGGGGACTAGGCTGGAAGCTGAAGTGCACAGACAGGGTATGTGGGGCACAGAAGCTGAGAGGGGAGCCCCAGCACCAGCTCTGCATGGCACCCCCCACAGCAGGCTTGGTGGGGACCTGCCAGGGACCAGGGTGGCTCAGGTCCTTTAACACAAAACCAGGAATGGTGTCACCTCACACGCATGCCTGTGAGGGGGTTGGGCTCCCTGTGGACAGAGTGGTAGCACCTTATAGATGTGGCTCCCTGGGTTGTCTACCTTCCCAGTGGGACTCTGTCCTCTAGGTAGGTTTCTGGGTGGGCTTTGTCTGTGGAAGGTGAGCCTAGGTGTCCCTGGGGAGAGGGCTTATTTGGGGCCCCCTTCAAGGTACTCCCCCTTGCCCGGGTTCACTGTACAACCATCCCTACTAAGGCTCTGCCCTGCACATACACGCACCTTGCCCTCCCAGGACCTCAAGGCCAAGCTCAAGTTGTTCAAATATAGAAAAGTAGCTCTGGTGGCTTGGCGTCTGTGGCTCAATGGGCTAAGGTGCCAGCCACGTACACCTGAGCTGGCGAGTTCGAATCCAGCCCAGGCCCACCAAACAACAATGACGGCTGCAACCAAAAAATGGCTGGATGTTGTGGCGGGCACCTGTAGTCCCAGCTACTTGGGAGGCAGAAGCAAGAGACTTGCTCCAGCCCAGGAATTAGAGGTTGCTGTGAGCTGTGATGCCACAGCACTCTATCCATGGTGGCAGCTTGAGGTTCTATCTCAAAAAAAAAAAAAAAAATAGCTCTGGGCCCAGAGTGGGGTGTGTTTCTCAGGTGCTGGGGCGGGGGGGAGGCAAAGCCCAAGGGCAGGGGAGCCAGTCATTCCAAGGAGAGGCTGCTGATGGGGAGAAGGCGCCCATGAAGGGGGCCCACCCTGCTTTTGAGACAACAGGAAAGGGACAGGGCAATGCCAGGATCACAATGCAGGGCACACTGACAAACCACACTGGGGTGGCAGTCACACCTGCTGGTTGTGGACCTGTGTGTGGCAGGCAGGAGTTCTCAGTCCTCTTCCTTTTCTATAAACTTATTTCATTTTCTATAAACAAGCACAAATTGCTTATAAGAAACAAAGGCAAGGGCGGCTCCTGTGGCTCATGGAGTAGGGCGCCGGCCCCATACACCGAAGGTGGCAGGTTCAAACCCAGCCTCGGCCAAACTGCAAAAAACAGAAAAATGGCCGGGCGTTGTGGCGGGCACCTGTAGTCCCAGCTACTTGGGAGGCTGAGGCAGGAGAATCTCTGAAGCCCAGGAGTTGGAGGTTGCTGTGAGCTGTGTGATGCCACGGCCGTCTACCTAGGGAAATAAAGTGAGACTCTGTCTCTACAAAAAAAAAAGAGAAACAAAGCAAAATGGGGGCCACGGGCACCACAGTCTCTTGGCCCCTGATGTTCAGTCACTCGGACTCTTGGGTACACCAGGGACTGGCACCTGGAGGACAGGGGCTGTACCTGGCACTAGGGTGTGGCCCTGACTCCAGGTCAGGAGCGGGTCATGGGTCCTCAGAGAAGGCAGAAGCTGCCTGTGCCCTGTCCAGGCTGAGACTCCTGCTCCTAAGCCATCCTGGAAGCCCCCAAGGCTCGGGCCTCAGTTTCCCAACCCATATGCTCTGTGCCAGTCCAGGAGCTGTGACTGGATCTGGACCTGCCTGGATGGGCTTTGGGCATGCCCCACACCTCCCTCCAGGGCATGCATGGGCAGGGAGGGAGGACAGGGTTGGCAGCCATCTCTGCAGCATCATTATCTTGTAAAATGCAGAGGGCAGCGAGTACATTCAGATGGGTCAACAGCCTGATTAGGGTTTCAGAAACAGTGAAAATATTTTGAAAAGAAAAAGTTTAACTAAAGGCATATTAGAAATACTGAACTCATCACTGAAACATGTGGCCTGGGGCCACATGGGGAGGGACAATGGGGCACAGGCCTTACCTTCCCCATCCCATACAGAGAAGCATCCCCACGGGCCAGCCCCTTTGCCTCAGACTCCCCAAACCTGAGCTGCAAGGGGGGCACTCCCGTAGGCCATCCCACCACACAGGACTCCCTAAGAATCGGGCTGGAATAGAGGTGCCCAAGCCTGGGGGAAGGAGAGCCCCATCCCTAGCCTGAGTCCAGAGAGGCTTCTGAACAGCCAGGGCTCAGCTGAGGAGCAGTGGGAGGCCCAGGGAGAAGCCAGAGAGGTAAGCCCAAGGCCAGGTGTTCCAGGGAGAATGGTGAGGCCAAGGCCAGGGCTGGGGAGGGGAATGCACCAAAACAGCCCCTATCACGGTGTGCCGACACTGTCCAGGAGAGCCCTGAGGCAGAGATGGCTGGGGCAAGATAGCCAGGGCTCTCACCTGGTAGCTTAGGTGCTGCAGGCCTCTCCAGGCTGGCCAGCCCTGTAGCACAGACCACGCCACTAGCCACTAGTCACCTTGATAAGACACAGCATGGAAAAGGGAGTGGGCTGGCCTGCACCAGGCTCCTGGGCTCCAAGGGCAAGGGCTTGCAGGGCAGCCAGATCAGCCAACTATGGCCTAACCACCAGCCCCCAACGCTGGGACACAACCAGGACATGTGTGAGCCCCTGGGCTGGAAGCACCTCTGCCTTTGGTCACAAGGATGCGCAGGGCCAGCTCACCACCACCCAGCATGACTGGAGGGGGACACTCCCGTGTGAAAGTATAGGTGAGCTATAGCCGGGCATCATGTTGGTCACCTATAGCCTCAGCTACTTGGGAGGCTGAGGCAAGAAGATCACTTGAGCCCAAGAGTTTCAGGTTGCTGTGAGCCATGGCACTCTACCCAGGGAGACCTGCTGCTCACTGCAGAGTGGCTGTGCTGCCCAGCCACGGTCAGCACACGGCACACAAACAAGTGCTGGATGCCAGGAAAAAGCCCCATATTGCTATGGGGACGTCTTTTATTTTTTTGTACTACTTTTATTTATATTTTTTGGAGACAGAGTCTCCCTCTGTCTCCCTGGGTAGAGTGCCATGGCTCACAGCAACCTGAAACTCTTGGGCTCAAGTGATCTTGCCTCAGCCTCCCAAGTAGCTGGGGCTATAGGTGACTGACATGATGCCCGGCTAGTTTTTCTTTTTTTTTTTTAAATGTTGCCCTTGGTAGAGTGCAATGGTGTCAGCTCACAGCAACCTCCAACTCTTGGGCTTAAGCAATTCTCTTGCCTCAGCCTCCCAAGTAGCTGGGACTACAGGCACCCACCACAATGCCTAGCTATTTTTCATTGCAGCTGTCATTGTTGTTTAGCTGGCCTAGTCAGGGTTCGAACCTGCCAGCCTCTGTGCATGTGGCCAGCGCTGTAACCATTGTGCTGCGAGTGCCGAGCCTAGGTTTTCTATTATTAGCAGAATTAGGGTCTTGCTTTTGCTCAGGCTGGTCTGGAACTCCTAAGGGCAGGCTATCCACCCACCTCGGCCTTCCAGAGTGCTGGGATTAAAGGTATAAGCCACCACACCCGGCATACTATGGGGACTTCTAAGGGGCCCACTACAGTGGGAACCAGGACCTGTTCTGAGCAGATGGCCCTAGGGGTGCCACATCCCCACTGGGAAGGCCAGCCTGGGAAAGGTAGGGCCAGCTCATGGGACGTGCCACAGAGATTCCGGGAGGAAAAGACAGTGACCCAACCCACACCCATAGAAACACCCACACAGGACAACTGGGGCTTCTGAAAACAAAGCCGAGGAGGCCCCCATCCTGATCTTTTTAACATGGACAAACCCAAACCCAAGAACGTGAGGATGTCATGACATTCCCAACTTCCAGTGATAAGGTTACTAGTCCACCAGAGACTGTTCAGATGCCACTGTAAAAGCAAAGTTTAATCCTTGCCTCACGTTTATGTCAAAATACATACGAGATGGTGCAATGGTTTGACTGGGTCCCCCAAAGTTCACAGGCTAGAAACTTCATCCCCAATGCAACAATGTTGAGAGGTGGGACTTTTAAGAAGTAATTAGGTCTCCAGGGCTCTGCCCTTGTAACTGCAGGAGAGGGTTTGTCATCTCAGAGCAGGATCCTGGCAAAAGGCTTCCCCACAGGGTGACACAGAAGAAGGCCCTCACAGGATGGGCCCCTCAATCTCGGACTCCCCAGCTTCCAGGCTTGTGAGAAATAAATCTCTGCTCTTTATAAATCACCCAATCTCAGGTGTTCTGATATAGCAGCACAAAAGAGACTAAGACAGACGGAATAGGTTCTGAGTGTACAAAACTCAAGTAGAAATACCCACTAGAAGAAAAAACAGGTGCATATTTATCTGTCTGCACACTGAGGGCTGAATACACTGATGGTAATGAAATGACTGAGCAAAGGAAAAACACTAAAAGTTTCACCACTAAATATGAAAAATTTCTGAACATTAAAACCATCATAAACAAAAATTAAAAGGCTGAGAAAAGATGTGCAGCAGGCAGAGAGATGAACAAAGATTTAATATCTTTAATTTATAAAGACTCACATCAATGGCGGAGAAACACATCAAAAACTCAAGAGGAGGACGGCGCTGGCCCCATATGCTGGAGGTGGCTGGTTCAAACCCAACCCCCGGCCAAAAACTGAAAAAAAAAAAAACCCAAGAGGAAGGTGACCCAGTGTGGGGTCAGGCAGAAGACAGAGCCTTGCTCCTTGGCAGATAGACACTGATCTACAGTGAAGGCCCAGCTTGTGCTGGTTTCCAGGAGGGGACACCAGTGCTGGCCAGTGGTGAAGGTCAAGGCACCTGTGTTCCCACCAGTTTCTCTCATTGGGCCTGGCAACTGTATGTGTTGTCCCCCACCCTGCCGTCCAGCTCCCCGTCCTATTCACCACCATCTTGCCATTCCACCAGTGGCTTTTCTCTGTGTCTCCTCAGCTGGGCAGGGGGCTCCTCAGGATGGGGTTGGGCCTGATGTGGCAGTAATTTCCAGGGGCTTGGCAAGCACTGCTGAGTGGCCAGAGACAAGTAAGCTGACACATGGGTACTGACCTTCAGCCCCTATCCCAACACAGCCCCTTGGCCTCTTACCCACCTCCCTCCTGGTGTGGGCAGGACCATGCCCCAGCCCAACAGAGTAGGCAAGCAAAAGCCAGGGCCCAGATTCTGCTTCTCAATTTGTGAAACAGGGCCCAGCCCAGAGCAGAGGTGGCATGGAGGCCACTGTTTACCCGTGTAGTGCCCTGGGCAGACATGAATAATCAATTACCACTGTCCAGCTAGGCAAGACAGAGATGGGAGAAAGAAGAGGCAGAGGGAGAAGACCAAGAGCTAGAGGGAGAAAATGGGACAGGAAAAGAGCAGACCGTGGTGAGAGATGCTTGACCTGCCACCATTCTGCACAGCAGAGCTGTCACTGAGCATCTCTCTGACCAGGGCTCCTTGACATGTGGCCACCTATGAGGAGTTCAGGGGGTAGGACAACCCTCTGGCCACCCTGGCCCTGGGCACCATGTCACCTGTGCCACAAGCAATACCACATCCCTAGGCCTGACCAACCCTGGCCAGCCTGCATGAGCCTCTTCACCCCCCACCCAGAACACCTCACATGGCTGAATGGTCCGAGCAGCAAGCTGCCTGGCCAGACACTGGTCTTTCCACATAGCCGCACAGCAGCAGACCTGGTTCCAACCAGGCTGGCCTAACCAGCAGCTTCCCACGCCTGAGGTCCTGGGAACAAACTAGGAACTGGCCACCCTGTCCCTCCCCTCTGTCCCACAGCCCTCAGCACTGGACACTCAGGCATCTGGAGGCCTGGGGACTCCAGGGTCTATGGCTATCACCTTCCCCCCAGCATGTGAGCACAGCACCAACTGGGCCAGGCCTGCACACTACACTAAGTGTCACTGAGAATCACAGGGCTGGGGGCAGCCAAGCCTCCCATGGAAACAGTACTGGGTGCTGTCGGCCAGGTTGGGGACTGGGCCACGGTGCCGGAGAAATAAGGGCAAGCTATCCCCACCCTGCCGGGCAACAGCCACCACAGCCAAACTTGGACAGATCGTCTTGCGAGCAGGACACACTTCTCCATCCTTCAGAGGGTCCTGGGGGACACAGGTCTCTTGGCCTCTCCCCCTCACCACACTTTCTAGGCACCACACCTCAGTCCCACTGGAGCTCGTGGCCATAATTAATAGATGAACCCCAAACACAAAAGCACATTTGGCTTATGACCATGACCAGGACACAGACTGCTCAGTTACCAGTTATCTGCCCCATGACAGCAGAGCAGGGCAATTGTCACAGAGACCAGGAGGGCCATAGAACTAAAAGATTCACCACCTGGCCCTTTCAGACAAAAGTCTCAGCCAGCAGCTCCTATCTTCCCAGGGCACCCAGGAGCCTCTCAAAGCCAAATGCTGGGCCAGGCAGGCCGTGCCAACACCAGACTCTATGGTGGCTGTCGTACCAGTTGAGTGGGCCACAAGCAGTCCCAGTGGAGGTCCTGACCAACGCCAACTAGCAACCTAGTTGGTCAGCCCTGCAACAGGCCCCTCCCTTAAGCTAGACATCAAATCTGGTGTCGCTACACTCACCCTGTCCACCCGAGGGGTTGCGCCCACCTCAGCGAGAGGCAGACCAGAAACACATAATGGCTGGGGTCACAGTCCACCCTTGCCACCCCACCCACAGGGCCCACCAAGACACTCTGCTATCCTATATGGGGAGGGGATGTCCCCAGGCTCAGCCCAGGCCACTCACCTATCTGGAGGGGAGATCAGCACGTCCCAATGTCCATCCTACCGTTTCCGGCTCCTGCAGGAAAAGTAGAAGTTACAGCATGAGGCCAGCCTGGCTAAATGATGGCCCTTCTGGGTAAAGGCACACTGGTCCAGACTATGCCCCCAGCAAGAACACTGCCATCCCTGGCCCCAGGTCAAGGTCAGACCCTGAGACTCCCGACTCACAGCCATATACTCAAGTGCACTTTCCCCGTCCTCATGTGGGCAGGTGGCAGCTCATGCCAGGCAGTGTGGCTGCTTGTGAGCATCTCTAACACTGCTGATTGCCCTCCAAGACGGTGGACTGACAATGACCTTGTCTCCCTCCTGGAAGGTTGGGCATGTATTGTCATGATAAATGGCATAGGAGCAAGGACTCTGACCCCAGGGGAGCCAGGCCCAGGGTCCTGGCTGGCCCACACAGCGGTCACAGCCCCTGAGGGTCTCCGCCAGCCCTGCCCCAAGGGACAGGCCCCCTGCCTCTCCTGGAGCTCCTGAGGCTGACTCAGATGCTGGGGTGCTCCAAGGAGAAAACCAGGTCTCTGTCCCCAGGACCCAGTATGACAGGTAGCAGACAGGCTCCTGGGCCTAGACCTATGGCCAGGTGTGTCCATTTGTCTGGGCCCTGGGGACTAACACTTGAGCCTGGGCTGCCCAGCTTTATGGGCTGGAGCAGGGGGCAAGATGGTGTCTGTGCCTCTCACACCTGGAGCCCTGCCCTGGGGAAGAAGGAACCTTCCAGCTTCCTATCTCAGCCGATGCCCCAGGGGATGCAGTCTCTCTCATTATAGCTTGGCCTGGGGATGTTGCCAGAGTGTTCATGTCATAAAAATGAAAAACAAGATAGCACAGACAAGCAAGGAGGGGTGGCCATCTCCAGGGGGATGTGGGCAACCATGGCTTGCTCTCCTTGGCTCCACACCATTTTCTGGATTGTTCCAGGTCTCTTGCCCAGCCCTCCTCTGTGGACATGGTCCATCTGGGACCCCAATAGGGATCCCAATGGGGATAGGTCTCTTTGTCTCCTAACAGCCCCTTCATCATGGGGAGGGGTTTACCATGAGGTGGAAGGCTGGCCAGGGGTGAGGGTGGGATTGCGGGGCTATAGGACTCCAAAGCCAGAGGCAGAGGAAAAGCAGTGGCCCGAGCCAGGCGCAGGTGTGTGCATGCGTGCATGTGCCCTGTGTGCCCAGGAGAGACAGACCTAGGTGGGAGCCTGCCCACCAGCCCCACACCCCCAAGGCAAGAGGGTCACTGCTCCTACCCTGAGGTCTGAGGCTCAGGAATCAGCTTTTGCTCTCATCAGCTTTTGCTCTCAGCTTGACATTTTCAGGACACCTCTCTTTTTAGCTTAAAGTTCACCATAGATTTTGGCCCATGGAGAACCCATGACTTTTTTTTATCAGCCTGATAACTACCAACCTCTCCCGGAAGTCACAACATGCTGGTCCTGAGCCATCATCTCTCTGATTTCCACTGCATACCCTGGGTCAACCCCATATCACAGATGGGGAAATTTGGTCCAGTTTCTGAACCCCAAGATCCCCAAAGTCATCCACCTGGTTGGGGATATGTGGCCACAAGAGTGCAGCCCTGTGTCACCTGCCTCCACCTGGCAGGGCTCCGGCTGGGCCAGGAGCCTGCAAACACGCAGAGACCAGCAGCAGGTACTGGGGGCCGGGGAAGGTGCCCCCAAGGAGGCAGGCGGGGGCAGAGACAGGAGGACTTTCAGGGAGGGCAGTCAGAAGTGTAGGTCTCCCTTATCAGGGCAGCATCATACAGGTGGGGACAGGCAGAGTGACTGCAGCCCGTTTGCAGGAAATTGTGGGCAACACATGGACAGAAGGGCAGACAGACAGGACAGCAATGTGAGGGCAGAATCAGGATCATTATGGGAAAGTGAGGGGTATTCAATTTGGGGAGTCCCTCTAAGTACCACCTCTAGCCTGGCCTGCAGGCTCCTAGCCAAGGGACAGCTGCACCCTTGTCACACTCCCTCCCCCAAATGAGGATGGCCGGGGGCCTAACCTTGCCATGGGCTCCCCAAACTGGGTTCCCCACCAAACTGTCTAGACCTAGTGCCAAGCCATGAGGCTCCAACAGCCTCTGCCTACCTACAACCCATAGACCTGCCCCTGCCTTGGGAAGGCCTACAGCTCTGGCACAGTGTCAGTGGCCCCACCAGAAGGCTGAGAGGTCTCAGACAGGGGCATGAGCCTTATCCAAGCTCCAAGGGCCACCATGATGCCAGACTGGCATGCTGAGGCCCCTAGGATGGCTGACTGCGTGAGGCATCTCCCATGAGCACAAACCAAGTGCAGGGCCAGGCTGGGCAGGTAGTGAGGAGCCCAAATGAGGGTCGGCAGGCCTGCCTGAGAGCTTGATCTGCACACCTTCAGTGTGGCCCCAGAGGCTGCTGCTCTGCAAGTCTCCTAGCCTCCTGCTCTGTGAACAGGAGGTGAGACCAACTGCAGGTAGCAGGGAACGTGCCCTCACGACACCCAGTGTAGGCACACATGTGGGGTACCTTTCAGTCACTGGATGAGGGAGGTTGCATAGCTCAATGATAATTGTGCCCACTACAGCAAAACAGACAAGCTCCTCCAGATGACTGCCTGCTGCTCTGGGCTCAGAGAGAAGTGGGTGAGAGCACACCCACTTCCACCAGGGGGCCAGGGAGGTGCCTGGCATGTGAGCCGGGGGGCAGCTACACTCTCAGGGCCATGCAGGTAAAGCTGAGTCCTTCCCCATCCCCACTGAGCCTGCGCTGGCCTGCAGGTCCCCTTCTGCTTGGACTCAGGGTGTGAGGTCAGTGAAGGGCAGAGATCCCTGAGCTCTAGCTGCCCTGAGCCAGGCTCCTGGGGAACGGTCTCACCCATAGGGAGAAGCTGGGTGGAGCTGGTCTGGCTTGCCTTGGCCATCCTGGTCCTGGTGCTGGTTGCCCTCTGGTGGCCACACTCAGCTCCCAGCTGCCCAGCTGCCTTGCAAAAGGCAGCCAGCCTCTCAGTCCCAGGGGCAGTGGGGAAGGCCTATGGCTGACTGCCAGGGGTGGGGGAGTGGGGGAGGCAGTTTGCAAGCCACACGGATGTCCCCCAGCTCTGGGCTCACCTTCCTGACCTAAAATAGGCTGAGATGTGCAGCCCCCTAGCCAAGAAAGCCCACAAAGGGATCCCTAACCCTGTGGCCCCTAATTTTGGGGCTCCTGCAGAGTAACCTGAGATCTTATCCTGCTCTTGATGGGAGCAGGCAGAAGGTGCCTTTCCCTGAGTCGAACCACTGTTAGAGAGTTCCCAGAGTCCCTACCTAGTGCCTTGTATTGCTGCCCCCCAACTTCTCCACCTCATTCCTGACCCCAGCCCAGCTCTACCTTCTTCCTCTGCCAGGCAGAGCGTGGGGCAGGCTCTAGGGGCCCCTGCCAGCCCCTCCTGGCTCCTCTCAGGGGCTGGCGTCCCATGTTCCTGCCCCCCAAGACTGTTTTGTGTCCGCCGAGGCCTGTCTCTTGGGATGAAGAGGTACAATAAACTCACCCTGAATCTGGGTGCAGCACCAACAGGAATAAAGGAGCAACCCCACCCTCACAGGGCCTCTGAGAGGCAGAGGGGCCCCTAGAACTGGAAGAGACTGAGGAGCCAGCTCTGGAGGGGGTGCCAGGGCACACATGGGAGCCAAGCAGTGCAGATGTGGAAGGAGGCTCTGATACAGCAGGACTGGGGGCCAAGCCCAGCTTATTCAGCAGGTACTTCTGTTTGTGCAGAAAATCCCAGGTAGAGGCTAGCTTGGCTGTGCATGGTGACCCTCCTCGCCAAGCTGGGACTCAAGGTCCTGTGTTGAGTGACTGCTCTGCTAGGTCCTGGCAGAGCCCAGGCTGAAAGAAGGGGCTGAGGTCAGGGTACAGATGGGAGCAGGTATCACTTGCCGACCTCACACCCCAAGTCCACAGGGAGGTAGAGAGGCGGGGGTACGGGGGGAAGTCCATGTCTTCCCAGACTGCCCCACATGCTGTGGGCTGAGCCAAGGCCTAGACCACCTGCTCAAAACTGTCCAGCTGCAAACACACACACACACACACACACGTCTAGCACATGGACAAGAGGGTTCTGACGGCCCCTGCATCCGGCATCATCCCTGGTCCAAAAACAGAGAGAGCCCAAGATGGCCAGCACCTGACCTGGATGGGCCAGACCTCTGACCACAGCCCAGACCCCAGAATAAAGGCAGAGGCTGGGATCTCCGGGTGGAGGGCCCCCGTACACCTCTGGCCCACACTTCTAGGTGAGGTTTACCCCAGCAGAGTGACCACCTGAGGTTGTCAGACAGCAACAGTAGGAGTCTAATCCTAAAAGCTGGAACGCATGGGGGTGTTTTTCTTTTCCCCAGTTTTTAAACGTATCTGGTATTCGAGGAAGGGGAACCGGAGGCCCTTGGTTCCATTTCGCTCTTGTAAGTTACATATAGGTTACAAACGACAAACTACTCTAAATATCCAGTATTTAATTATTTAAAGACTAAAACTGAAAGGTCGGGATCTCAGGCCGCCTGCCCAGAGCGACTCCTCAGCTGAGCACGACTCTGGGTGGGAAGACATGCGGCTGCCAGGGGGCGCAGGGGCGACGCGGGAGGGAGACCCAGGCCAGAGCACCGAGCAGATTCCGGGCGGCGTCCCCTCGCTCATCCCGGGACGGCGGGAGCAGCGCGGTACAGCACATCCCTTTGGCCCTCCGCGCACGGCAGCGCGCCGCCCCAGGAAAGTTCCCGGGCCTGGCCACCCCTCGGGCCGTGGAAAAGTTTCCGTTGCCGACGGCCCTGGGTGCGAAGCGCTGGGTGGACACGGCTGCGGGCTGGTCGGCGCCCGGCAGGGGAGCGCTGTGCAAGGAGCCCAGGCCGGGACCGGTAGGCCGAGTACAAAGGGACCCACCCCGCCGGCCCGGGGTGTGGGCACCGCAGCGCGGGCGAGGGGCGGGTGGGGCAGAGTCGGGCTCCGACCCCTGGCGCAGACCCTGGCCCGCACCTCGACTCGGAGCCCAGCACCCTGCCCCATCCCTGCCCAGATCGCAAGCCGGACCTCCGCCTCCGTCCCCAGTCTCCGCCCCAATACGGGCCCGGACACCGGCTCAGACCCTCATCCCCAGGCCCCGAGCCCCGCCCACTGGCCAGAGCTTACCTGGAGTGTGGCGTGGGCGGCTCCGCAGCGCAGCCCCCGCCCCCGGCCGGGCGTCCCCGGGTCCTTTAGCACGCGAGGAACAGCGTCCCCAGGGCGCGGCGCGGGTGGCCGTCCGCGGGGCCGCACCTCGGGCGGGTGCGGGGCAGACCCCTCCCTTCAGGGCCAGCGCGCAGCCCGCCGGCCAGCCCTCCCCGCCCCTCGCGCGGCCCGTGCGCAAAGCGAGCCCGGCAGGATACACGCACCTCTGCTCCGCCCCCTCCGACCACAAATTTTCCCATTGGTCGAGAGACCCGGGACGGCCCGGCAACCGGTGCCGATTGGACAGGCTCGCGGAAACGGCGGCCTGCCATTGGTCCTTCGTGGTGTCAGTCCCGCGGCATGACCGGCCCCTCTCGGAGGGGCCGCGACCCAGGCACCTGCCGGTACCGCTGCGGCGGCCTGGCGCGCGTGGCTGCCCTCTCCCTGTCGACTTATGAGAACGTCCCCGGACCGTCGGGCCCTGAGCGGGGTCGGGCAGCACCGGCGCCCCTTCCCCGGACTCCGGCCTCCTTGCCTTCATCACCACCCCCAGTTTGCAGGTATCCTCCAGCGCCTTCCCGCCACATCCAGTTGTGTTCCTCACACGACCCTCAAGGCAGTTCTGCTGCTAGCTCCATTTTTCAGATGGGAATCAACCTCAGAGAGGTTCTCCCTCGCTTTATGTGACCAAGCCTGTACCCAGTGTCTGACTGCGGACCTAGGGCTCTCCCACCCTCACCAGCCCTGGGTCCCCACACCAGGGGCGCGGGTGAGGCGGCGCTCCAGCCAGGCTGGAGATTTGCAAAAGCAGGAAGAGACCCCTCTTGCACTAGGGGTTTACCTCCTCCACAGTACAGAAACCCTGGGCTCTCGCGGGGCTGCCCTTCCTCACCTACACTTGGCACTGCCTCACAGCTCTGGGCCTGGGGATGGAGAGTCGTTTTCTCCACCCCGCCGGGGGTCAAGGAGGAACACTCATGGCCGGTTGAAACCAGCAAAGGTTGCCTTTCCCTGGTGGGTGGAGAGCACCAACCTCACCTCTCCCATGACGCTGGCCACACAGGGGACCTGGCCATCAGCAAGTTCCACTTAAACTTCAGGGTGCTGGAAGCACCACCAGGGATGCTGCCCTGCGGGGCTTGTACCCTCAGCCAGTGTCCCTGGCTCTTAGTTGGTTCTAAGACTTTCCCACCCAGGATGCAGCTGGAGATGACCAGTTTGTCAGCTCATTACATTCCCAAGGCCACTGGTAGATACACACTGCTGGCAACAGTATTAATGGTAGTGGTGAAGGGGAGCCACACACTCGGGTCTTATCTACCCTCCTCCGAATCCAGTGTGTTCAATTAGTTGATTGGTCAGAACAGAATAAAGAAATTGAAGTGGCTTTGAGCTAGTGCTCACCACTAGTACTACCAGTGGGTCTTTCTGTGCCCTGGCAGTCATGGTGAATTGAGCCCCTCAGTCTTTTAGAGCCGGGCAGCTACTACCAATTGATTAGAGTTGGCACTTGGGGTGACAGCTATTTGGCACCCTGGCATGGGACGTTGCTTGCAGCTCTGGAAGGGAAGAGCAAAGCTTCTTTCCTTGGAACACAGGGTTCCCCAGAAGTGAGGTATCTCTCATCCTGTGGTACAGCACCACGGTGACATCCTGGCTCAGGTGCTGTGTGTCTGGGCTCCATTTAGGGGTAGATTTGACATGGCCAACCATTCCCAAGCCCCTCTCTAAGGCATTGGATGCTGGTCCTCCTGGAGCCCCTCTTCTCACAGCGACTTTGTGGTCTAGCACCACTCCTGCCCATGCTTGCTGATGGTGGCAAGAGGGGCTGGACAGACCTCTGCTGAAACCACAAGGGAGAATCCCCCACCAAAGTCAGCCCTCATTACCTCTGCCACCTCCTTGGGGTTTTAGAGACCTGTCTGCCCTCAACCCGACCACTAGCTGTATATAGAGGCTCAGGGTGGGCAGCACCAGTAAAAATAGAATTCAAGGCCCCTGTCCAGCAGTTGACCCATCAGGCTGCAGGCAGGAATCAAAAACAGAGTAGGGAGAGCAGAGGGTCCAGTAGCCCAGTGTCTTTCCTCTCTCATCCTCTCCACCCAGCTGCTGCCATCTCTGTAGAGACAGTTTGCACATGGGGAAACTTAAGGGAGAAGGAGGTTTCAGCTGGATTTAGGAAGAACTTCTCAACACTTGCAGGTGTTCAGAAACCAAAAAAGTGGCCACAGGAAGTAGTGATCTCCCTAAGGACATGTGCAATTAGAGGTGAGATGGCAGACAGCTCCTTGCAGACCCCAAATCCCAAGGTTCAGGTGCCCATCCCATCTAGACCCATCTCATCTTCCCTTGCCTGCTCCATGGCGTCCAGGCTAGAGTGAGTCAGAGGTGAGAGAGAAGGTCAGAGTGTCTAGTCTGGCTCAGTCTAGCTGGGGAGAGTATGGCTGGGGTGGGCTGGCCCAAGGCCACATGCTGTCTATGACAGAGCAAGATTCCAACCACCGTCTGACATGTTACTGCGTTCCTCTTTGCGGCAAAGGGAAAGCTTGGTCATTCTGTGTCTTGCTCCGAGGTGCATGGTGCTTTGGAGCACACTGCTTTGCAGTACTCCAGGGTATGGTCACTCACCACCAAAGCCCAGATCCCATTTGTCCACTACCACTACCTCTTGGCCTTATGAACTATATATAGTCCGGCTGTTTAGAGTGAAATCACAGGCACCAGGCCAGCATGATTCCACTACTGGATGGGAGGAGGGAAAACCAAGTATTGGTCTGGGTCTGTTGCCTGCTAGCCATGTGTCCCTGGGCATCCAGAGTCCTTGGTTTCCTTGGCTATAGAAGGCTTCTGTTGGGGCTTGGCACCTTTAGCATAGTGGTTGCAGCGCCAGCCACATACACCGAAGGTGGCGGGTTCAAACCCGGCGCAGGCCAGCTAAATAACAATGACAACTGCAACAAAAAATAGCGCCCGGGTTTTGTGGCGGGCGCCTGTCATCCCAGCTACGTGGGATGCTGAGGCAAGAGAATCGCTTAAGCCCAAGAGTTTGAGGTTGCTGTGAGCTGTGATGCCACAGCACTCTCCGAGGGCAACATAGTGAGACTCTGTCTCAAAAAAAAAAAAAAAAAAAAGGCTCAGCGCTTGTAGCTCAGCAGCTAGGGCGCCAGCCACATACACTGGAGCAGGCTTGGGCCTGCCAAACAACAGTGACAACTATAACCAAAAAATAGCCGGGCGTTGTGGAGGGCATCTGTAATCCCATCTACTCGGGAGGCTGAGGCAAGAGAATCACTTAAGCCCAAGCGTTAGAAGTTGCTGTGATGCCATGGCACTCTACCCAGGGCAGTGAGATTCTGTCTCAAAAAAAAAAAAAAAAGAAGGGGAGGCGCCTATGGCTCAAAGGAGTAGGGCACCGGCCCCATATGCCAGAGGTGGTGGGTTCAAACCCAGCCCTGGCCAAAAGTGGCAAAAAAAAAAAAAAAAAAAAAGGAAGGCTTCTGTTGGGTTCCAGGAGGGTCGCAGAGACTGCAGAAGAGTGGGGCCAAATGGACCTGTACTTCGGTCCAGGTGAGATTGTTGACTTTGCAGATTAAGAGCTGGACCATTCCCTTGTGTGAGCCTGTTTTCTGAAGGGTATCGGGGCTTTGGGTTGGGACTGGGACTCCTACACCTTCAACACAAGGATGTGAAGCTAATCCAGCTACTGCTGCTGGCCATCTTTTTTACTTCAACTCAATGACATAATTGCTCTGAGTTTCAGTGTTTGCATCTATGAAGTGGGGTGAATGAGAACTGTGGATCTAGACAACTGGGTTTAGAGTGCTTAGCACATTATTATCCTTGTCAGTTTTTTGAGGGCAGAACCCAGGCCTCTGCTCCACCTTTCTGGAGCATCAGCCCGAGGCCAGTGGGTGCAGGAGGCCCAGTGAATGCCTCTGTCCTCTGGGAGGACCTCAGTCAGTGTCCATCTGCTCACCCAGCACAACTCAGGCTGGGGCAGCCTCTCATCCTTGGAGCAGGACCCAGGTGTGGGTTCAAAGGCTTCAGTGGTGGGGGTAGGGCTAGAGTGCCTACTTCTGTGGTCAGGGGTCTGTCCTGGGAGTGGCAGGGGGAGGGGGTCAAGGTGGAGCCACTAAGTCAAGGGAGGGATGTTCGGGACAGGATGTTAAGGGCCTGGGGTCAAGGTTGGGCGACAAGGATGGTGAGACCAGGATCCAGCCTGACGGGGGCTGGTCTGGAAGTTAGCATTCCTGTACACGCAGGGTGAGCAGATGACAGCAGCGCTGCTGCTACCTCTTAGGGCGCCCCCTAGGAGGCCCGGAAGGCCGCGGGGGTCACCAGGTGCCCAGACGGTCGCATAGCCCCAAGGTTTGGCGCAGCCTTGGGGGCGGGGCGCTAGGAGGGCTGCAGCCCCCGAGCGACAGCGCGCGCAGCCAACTGGCCCCCGGCACGCGGGGTTCTGCTCCGCCCCTCGCCGCGCCGCCCAATGGTGAGCGCACAGGCAGTGGGTGGGGCGGGGCCTGGGCTGGCGGCGGTGGCGCGCGGGCGCGGCACCCGGAAGTCGGCGGCGGCGGAGGCGGTGAGTGCGTGGCAGGCGGCTCTGCCGGCGGACTCCGCTGCCGGTGGGGCTGGCTGGGGCTCAGCGGCACTGGGTTCTGGGCTCCGGGGGGGCAAATGCGGGACTCGGTACTCGGGGCGCGTGGGCCGGCCGCACCGCCGTGCCTTGCCTCAGTTTCCCCTTTCTGGGGCGTAGAATGGAATCACGCGGCTAGGCCTGGGGTCGCCAGGTCCGGGGAGACCAGACCGACCCTGGCAGAGGAAAGGGCGGCCCTCATTACTGGAAGGCGTTCCCACTGATCCACGCGGGAACGGAGTGCGGGGGCCGCTGGCAGACAGAGCCCAACTCACTGCGGGGAGGCCGAGACTGGCTGGGCTGGGAGCTGCGTGGTCATTGAAGGATGGATGGGCTGCGGTTTTGGACAGCCATGGGGCAGTTCTGGAGTCGAGTCACGCTGGCCCCCTCGCTGCGGTTTTCCTTGGGGCAGTGCCGTGACAGCTGGTGTGGATCGGAGTAGACAGCTGGTGCTGGGTCATCCCCGTGTCTGTATGCGGCCTTCTGGGGAGTCACATCACCATCAGAGTGTCAGGGCTGGGGGCTAGGCCTGGCCCCAGTGCTGGGCTGTGCTGCAGCCTGAGTTTTTCTCCTGTTCCTCTTGGGACATGGAGGATTCTTTCCCTGCCCTCTGCTGAGTGGATTCCTGCTGGGCCACAGCTTAGAGTGAACCTTCTGTCCTTGGACAAGCCCCTGGCTCTCAGGCCCCCTTCCTCTGCAGGGATGTCACATGCCCAGCACTAGCCAGGGCTGGTGTGTGTCTCTGGACTTCCTGACCACTGTTTTGCTGCCATTCCCAGCTCCCTCGTTGAGGCAGATGTGATGACATCTGTGAGGGGTAGCTGGGTAGCTCTTTGGGAAGCTCATTAGTCCTTAAGGCAACCTTTTGGGCCAAGCATTCATTGACCCAACTCTGTTCACACACAAAAAGTGAGGCTTAAGGGGGCAGATGGCGTTCCCAAGGTCGTTCAGAGCCAGCTCCCAGAGCGTCTGCTCTTCCTGGGCTCCTCTCCCTGGAGCCTTCCAGCATCAGGTGACCTGTCAGGTGGGGTGGAGGCAGCTGGAGGGGGTGACCGTGTTGTCAGGTGAACACAGCGTAGCCTCTGGCACTCCCCTCAGTATCCCAGCACTCTGGCAGGGCAGGGTGGAGTGCCATGGTGTTCCCACCCCTCAAGCTCTTACAGCATGAATCCCCAACCCACCTGCATGTTCTTGGACTCCAGGTCCCTCAGACCAAGCTCCCACCTGCCACAAGTGTAGTGATGATAGCCCTTCCCTGAACGCAGGTTCCTGGCCATCAGCTTTGCTTGGCTGTCCAGCCCTTGTGCTTCACTGTGGGCTGTCGTTCCAATCACACTACAATGGCTTGACCATGAGCAGTTGTAGGAACTCACTCCCGTGCCCAGCTTCTACCCCAGGTGGTGAGCTCTGCAGTCATCAGGTGCTCCTGAGAACATTCATGGAAAGATGAGGGGTCTCTTGGGGACCCCAGAGAGGGTCTGGAGAGAAACAGCCCAGGACAGGGAGATTAGGAGGACTTCTAGAAGTGGGGCTGTGCTTTCCATTGAAGTCCCAACGTGTGAGAACTGAGGCCCGTTTTTTGGTGATGTGTCCCTCAGTTTGTGACAGCAGAGTCTGGCACCTTTGGTCCTGACCACAGGGTTTGAAGATGTGCTGTATAAAAGCAAGGTCCTCCAGAAAGACTGAGATTTGGGGTTATCAGATGTTAATTCCCTTTCCCCCGTCAACTTCTTTCTTAGATTGCAAAAGTAATATATGCTCGCTTAAAAATAAAAAATGGCAATCTTCATCTCCCAGCAGCAGCTACCCTGGTGCTTCTGCAGACATTTGCAGGTTTATCCCTCAAAGCTTCTATCACCATGCTGACTTCAAGTGCTTGCCTTCACCCTCTTTGGGAGGAGTTGGGAGGAATGGCCCCTTTTAGTTTTTAGTAACCATGCAGACTGAAGGGGCCACCGGGAGGCTGGGCCTGCTCTTGGCTTGTGGGGAAGCTGCGTGTTCCAGCAGGAAGGGTGTGAGGTGCAGGGGCCGCCCTGTGTCCAGAGCCTCCTCTTGCCCTCATGGTGCCCCTTGTCTGTGCTACCCTTTTGAACTGTGAAGAGAATGATAGATATTCTGGTGTGAGGGTTAGTTAATGCCCTCAAAGCACAGATTTGTGGTGGTATTATGGCGTTTAATAGCCCAAATAAGAAAGCAGGGATTGCTGAGCTCTCCCCAGGGGGTACTGGCGGCAGTAGGTGGGAGGGGTTGGGGTATTCCCAGCGTCAGAGCTTTCTCCTCTCGGCCAAGGCTCTGGGAGCAGCAACAGCGTGTTCCTATGTGTGTTTACCTCCTCTGCTGGCAGCTGCTGGGAGCCCATGTCACATGTCTATGTCTGTTCTGTCCTTCCAGCTTTCAGAATGCGCCCCTGGGGCTGCCACAGCCCATGAGGACAGCATGTGGGTGTGACTGCAGGGGATGGGGGTTGGGCACCGGCTGCTCAGGCCAGCCCTCTTGGTCATTGAGGGGCTTGCCAGAAGCCCTGGGGAACTTGTCCTCTGCACATCCTCTGCAGACCAGATGGACAAGGCTGGCCAGCCTTAAGAAAATATATTCCCCAGGCTGGGTGTGGTGGCTGCCTCACACCTACTTTGGGAAGCCTCTGAAGCATGAGGATTACTTGACACCAGAGTTTGTGATCAACCAGGGCAACTTGGTAAGACTTGACAAAAAATTAAAAAATTAGCCAGATGTGCTGGCATGCACTTACAGTCCCAGCTACCAGGGAGGCCGAGGTAGGAGAATCACATGAGCCTAGGAGTTTGAGGCTGCGGGGAGCTATGATTGCATCCCTGCACTCCAGCCTGGGTGACAGACAGAATGAGATCCTGTCTCTTAAAAAAATATACACACACACAAAAACACCACGTATTCCCCAAACGTGTAAAGTGCTGGCATTGTTAAATGAGGTGACAGACTGTAAGGCCTAGTTACCCTTCCAGTGCGCAGCCCTGGTAGGAGACTGACCCAACCGAGGCTGGCAGCCCCGCCCTCCCAAGTGTCCAGACCCTCTCAGCCCTCTCAGTGTGTCTAGGGGAAAGCACCTGTCCTTTCCCTGTGTGTGTCCTGCATCTGTCATCACCATATTCTGATTTGGTGTATCTCCCTTCTGCCCAGACACCCTATCTGTCTTTCCAGTTGACAAAGGGAAAGTGCCTCCATGGTGGGGGGGGAAGGGAGGAGCATCGTCACACAGCCCATAAGACAGCCCTGCTGCGCCCCATCGCATATGCAGGTGTCTTGTGCTGGGGCTGGTCCAATCTTGTCAAGTCCCCTGTGAATAGACAATCCTCTTGGGCTCTTCCTGGCTTTCCTCCCCGCCCCCAAATGGGAACATCATAGAACCAGCAGGGGAAGAGGCCAGGGCCTGTTCATTATCCTCTAATGGCAGCTTTTGGGGGTGGACAGTCACCCTTTGCCCTGCAGTGAAACATGCCTGCTGAGAGAGCACACATTTTCAGCACCTAGCTCTGTGGGTATTACAAAGTAGCCCAACCATGCAGCTGCCGTCCATATCAGGCCTGGACCCACCACAGCACCAGCTTTTCCCCTAGACTAGGTGCCCCTCCTCCATGCCTTCCGTCTCTTACCTCTGGCTTATGCAGCCCCTGTGGGAGCTGGAGCTTGTTCCCATTCATTGCCTCATTTGGACACCACCGTCCAGCTTCCAGTTCTAGGCAGCAGACTTTCTTGCTGTGTTACTTCATGGACTTGGTCAGCTGTACAGCCAGTCAGGGCTTAGAAGATCCCGTGAATAGCAAAGACAGAGACCTACACCAGAGTTGGCCTTTCACTGAGGTGACACGTGCAGGGCCCTGAGGCGCCCGAGTGACCAGGGTGTGGGTGAGGTCAGGCAGACTGCACAGCTGTGGGCCACTTGGAGGTGGTTGGCTGGGCATTTGTGAAACATGGGTGGTCCCCACCTCACACCTTCCACACACACAGGCAGTGGGTAGACCCCAGAGCTGCACCAGTGTACAGCCACACAGAGAAGTCAAGGAAAAGGCTTCTCACTTTGGGTCAGAGATGGCCTTCCTTAGTGAGACAAGGGGTGAGAAGTCTGTACAATAAAGATGGGGCAATTCCATGTAAAATAGGACCGTCTCTGCTAGGCAGCTAAAAGCCTGGGTGGGTAGGAAGGAAATAGCTGCAGCCCTGGGATAGGCAGGAGGTGCCCACATCATGCCAGCCAGAGTCAGCACCCCAACTGGGGAGTGGTAGACAAGGACATCCAGGCAGCCAGTGCTCAGCCAGTGGGACATGCTGCCGAGGCTGCGGTGGGAGTGTCTCCTATGCTGCGTGCCCCAGCCTGACGTGGGTCAGGTCCATTGCTGGACATTAGGGGTCAGTTGGCTGGGCTTGCTGCCCTGAAAGTATCACCTTCATGTGGAGCGATCCAACCTCCTGGATCTGTCCTAGAAAAGCCCTCAGCCTGTGTGTAGAACATGTGCTCAGGGCAGACGCTTGGTGGGACCAAAATAAAGGGGTGGAGTGGAGGGAAAGCTTGGTCGTGGTGAGCTGGCGGGGACGTCACCCCAGAAAGGACACCTGCCCGGCCAGTCTGAGAAGTTGGGGCATCAGGACCCTGAATGTGTTAACCCCGCAGCTTATATATACCCCTCGTATGTGTGTGCATGTGTATGTGAGCTTGCTGGGAAGCCCTGGTGGCACACACAGCCCACTGGACAGGGTTTTTGCCTGGTGGTCATTGCTGGAAATGCCCCTGACCTCCTGGATGAGCTGGTGACAGGGAGCAGCAGCCATAGGCCCTGCCAGCTCCAGGAGCTGCTGGTCATGGCAGCAGGTGACTCAGAGCCTCGGGCTGGGGCACAGAGCAACTGATGGAATGAGGAGGAGTGGGGATTTGAGGGGCAGGGCAGGGACAGGTGTTTCCGGGTGCTGATGCTGTAGGCGGCAGCGCTGGTCCGTACGGTGTGAGCAGCTGGCATTCAGGGTCAGTGTATGATGTCTCTCTAGGTTCCTGCACGTCCTACGGTTCTGAGACTTCCCTGTACCCGCCATGTTACCCTCTGTTGTCTGAAACCCTGTTGAGTGTGGCCCTTGAACCCTTCCTGCCTCCTCTCCCAGTGACCTCCATGAGGTCTCCAGCCACCACCTTCTCACCCACCTGCCTCTGTGAGGAGTGCCAGAGAAGCAGGTCCCTGCTGCCTATCAGTGGGCCCCAGACCATCCAGTGGTGACAGGCCTTGTCCCCACATGATCCTCTTCTGGTCACTGCTGCTGTCATTGCTCTGTGGCCAGGCCTGTCCACCTGAATGTATCGTTTTCTTGTTAAGCTCTTTTTAGATACCAGGAGTGAGATTTAGGACTTAACAGGTGTGTCTCACCTGCCTAAAGATGTGTTTAGCTGTTTCCACTTGGTCCTTCAGAGTGAAAGGCCCTATTGGTTCTTCAGAGAAGTCAGGAAAGAGGAAGGAGGCCTCAGTTTGGAGAGGGGTTTCAGCAGGAGACTGTGAGCAGAGAGGATGGTGCACACTGTGAGAATTCTCAGAAGCGTTATCAGCAAGATGGTCTGGGAGTACCTGGAAAGCTTCCGTATTTCCCAGACAGTGCCTTGTGCTAAGGATAATCCATGCCAAGAAGGGGTCATCTAGGAGCTCTGTTTTTCTTGGGTATGATAGAACCATACAACACATGTGTCCACGAGTCCATTGCACATCTGAGTGCCCCGGGAGGTGGTGGGTAGCAAGGATGGATCTGAGTGCAAGTGCCCCACACTGCTGTGTGGTCCCTTCACAGTATGTGCCAGGGCTCTTGTAAAGGAGGGGTTCCCATGTTAGCAGTTGCTTTTTTTTTTTTTTGTACAGACAGAGTCTCACTATGTCCCCCCTCGGTAGAGTGCTTTGGTATCACAGCTCACAGCAACCTTCAAATCCTGGGCTTAGGCAATTCTCTTGCCTCAGCATCCCAAGTAGCTGGGACTACAGGCACCTGCCACAACGCCCAGCTATTTTTTTGATGCAGTTTGGCTGGGGCCGGGTTTAATCCACCACCCTCGGTATATGGGGCCCACCGAGCCACTCAGCTACTCACTGAGCCACAGGCGCTGCCCCAGCAATTGCTTTTTTTTTTTTTTTGTAGAGACAGAGTCTTACTTTATTGCTCTTGGTGGAGTGCTGTGGCATCACAGCTCACAGCAACCTCCAACTCCTGGGCTTAGGCGATTCTCTTGGCCTCAGCTTCCCAAGTAGCTGGGACTACAGGTCCCCGCCACAACACCCGGCTATTTTTCTGTTTTTGCAGTTCGGCCGAGGCCAGGTTTGAACCTGCCACCTTCGGTATATGGGGCTGGTGCCCTGCTCGATGAGCCACAGGCGCTGCCCAGCAATTGCTTTTTTGTTTTTTGTTTTTTAAAAAAAAAGGGGCACTCTGAGAGGCAGAGGTGGATGGATTGCTTGAGCTCAAGAGTTCAAGACCAGCCTAAGCAAGAGCAAGACCCTGTCTATAAAAATAGTCGACATTGTGGAGGGCACCTGTAGTCCCAGCTACTTGGGAGACTGAGTCAGGAGGATCACTTTAGCCCAAGAGTTTGAGGGTGTTATGAGTATGACATCACGGCACTCTACCCAGGGCAACAGAGTGAGGCTCTGTCTCCAAAAAAAAAAAAAAGAAAGAAAGAAAGGATGTCATTTATAATACTCCATCACACCTATCACAAAAAGACTTTCTGCCCAGTTCCCTATGGTTGGGCCCAGGGTGCCCTCTTCCCTCACAGAGCCACACCCCAGAGGCCCTGCTGGACCTGGGCAGCATGGCCAGCCTTGGGCCCAGCCCCCTCAGGCAGCAGCCGTTCCCTGCAGCTGGTGTCCTTACGGCCCTGCGGAGGCCCCCAGGGTGATGTCTCACTGGGTAGAGAGGCAGGTGCTGGGGGTCAGGCTGGCTGCACCCTGTGTGGAGTGGGACGTGTCGGGATGTCAGTGGCTCAGGAATGGAGATGGCAGAGTCAAGAAGGGGAGGAGGTGCCACTGTGTAGCCTCAGCCTGGTGCGCTTGCCTCTCTGAGCTGCTGTGATGGTGTTGTCCAGAGTCCAACTCCTCAGGGGAGTGGTTGCCTAGGAGGACTCACAACTCAGAAACGCCGTTATATTCATGGATACAGTTTATTACAAGGAAAGGATACAGGTTAAAATCAGCAATGGTAAGAGGTGCAAAGGGCAGAGTCCAGGACAGACCAGGCATGGGCTTGTGGAGTTGTGTGGACAGCACCTGACTCTCTGCAGCAGTGTGTGACAACATGCATGGTGTGCCCAAGCCTTGTGTCCAGGTTTGTGTTGAGGGCCTGTCATGTAGACCTGGCCAGTCTTGGTCTCTGGACCTTCCAGAGGGTGAGCCATTACCCTGTGGCCTAAGACCCCACCCCATAAGTCGCACTGTTACCCTACACAATCTGGCATCAAAGGCCTATGGTAAACAAGGACTCTCTCACCAAGCAGGACATTCCACAGGCTTAACGCTGACTTCCCAGGCTCCAGGCAAGGCCACAGCTCTCCTTGGCATGTGCAGGGTGCTAAGCCAGCCCTGCAATGCACACAGTCATCTTTGAAGGCTGCAGGTGAGAGGACTTGGCAGGGGTGCACATTCGGGTTGATGGAGACCACCCAGTAGACTGCTGCTGGGTAGGTCAGGACATCGCAGGGGCCCCCAGCCCCGGGACCAGTGAGCAGACAGGTGGGCGTGAGGGGTGGGAGTGCTGTCTGTGTGGTCCCTGCTCACACTGGTGCTTTCAGACAGAGTGCGTCCTCGGCAGGCCTGCATGCAGGGCCATGCTTGTTTACAGGTTGCTTTTAAAAAGAGCTATAACTCAGCAAGTTTCACAGGGGATCGACTTTTCACATGGCATCTTTGGTTGTGACAAAGATCTCTTGGTCATCGTGTGCAGCAAAGTGGAATCCATGTGAGTTGAGGAGCACATGGAGGCTGCGGTGAGGAGGCTCTGTGGTGTGTGGCTCCCTGATGAGCCCCTGGGCTTCCCCAGAAGGGGTGGGAAGGTTGTTCCCCGTCCTGGCTCAGGAAACTCGCTACCTCACCACGCCCACATGCCAGGGCACGGACAAGTGGCAGGATATTTGGTCACTTCAAAGGCTTTGCTCTCAGCCCCCGTGTGTGGCTCCTCCTGACCACTGCCCCGGCAGCTGCCCCTCCCTGGTGTGGGCCACACTCTGTGCCCTTCCATGCCTAGAGGCCTGGTGAGGCCTGGCCCTACCCCTGTGTCAGGCCTGTTCCTTCAAGGCAGTGACCCTAGTGGGGCCACACGTGGGAACAGTGACCATCATGGCCAGGAGGAAGCTAGCTGCCCTGTCACCTGCCAGCCTAACTAGGGGCATCGTACAACCTGGGGAGGTCATTGGGCCCCTGTGGAGGCATGTTAGCTATGAAATGTTTCCACGATGTGGCTGGACAGAGCGACTCTGCTAGGGTGGTGCCTGTGCTGGGGGCTCACGGCCTCTGGCAGGCCTCCAGGGAGTGGGTGTGGGGCCAGGAGGCCTACATGGGCCCTGTAGCCCCCATGTGCCTGCTCTCTGTGGCTGGCTTACTGCTGTACCAAGTCCAGCCAGCAGGTGCCCCTCCAGGACCCACCAGGCCCACCTTCCCACAGCCCTGCTGTGTGACCTGAGACTCTCAGTGAGGACACCTGTCTCCTCCTTGCTCTATGGCATCCGGGCCCAGTCTCCTTTAGGTCAGGGTCTGGCCTGCCCCATTTGGTTGGGAGCCCTCTCCACCTCCCTGTGACCTGGTTCCCAGCTGCTGTGAAGCCAGGTACAAGGATGGGAATTCAGTGCATCCCACCTACTTGTGCTTGGTAGGCCTGCTCAGGTATGCTGGGCAGGCAGTGCCCAGAGCAGGACAACGCGGAGATGGGGCTCAGCCTCCTGCAGATGCTCAGGTGCCATGAAGATGTGGCCCCAGGGCCCGTGGGCAGGACTGCGGCTGGGCCCCGGCCCTCCTGCCTGTCTTTTCCTCCAACTTCTTTCTCTCTGTTCAGCTCTGGCCTCCCAGGCCTCGGGAGCAGCCCCAAGACCCTATGTGGCTTTGAACACCCTGTGGCCTTCTTGAGTTGCAGAGGACGTGTGTACACCTGGTCAGGACTTGGCCTGTGTGCTGAACCCAGGGTGGGGTGGGAATCAGGCAGGGCTAGGGTGTTCCCAGGGAAGCAGGGTACAACACTGTCCTCTCTTGTACACTTTCCAGCTCAGTGTCCTTGAGGGCGAGCTCCCGGTGGCTCTCCAGGGTGCCCCATAAGGTTGAGCCCAACCTCTCTCCCCACTCTGCCGCCCATGGGAGCTGTGGGAGGTGGCCCTGAGCGGCCAGGCAGGCCGGTGTAGGGCACTGTGAGCAGGACTGCTGGGTTTGCCCGCTGGGGTGGTTCCTGCTACTTACACCCCTGCCTGCCCCATGCCCAGCCCACATTGTGGTGACCAAGAGGACAGGGCTGTGTCCAAGGCTCACTCTCAGAGCCTGGTAAGTCAGCAGGAGTGAGACGGTGGCCTGTGGGCAGGTGTCAGCAGGACATGGGGGGTGTGTCAGAGCTCCATGGGGAGCCTGGGACTGGGGATGTGTTGGCTCTGCTGGGCCCTACAGATTTACTGAGGGAACATACGGGGACCTAGGTGAACAGGCCATGGTGGGAGCAGTGCAGCGCCAACGGGAGGAGATGGCCTGATGGCCAGAGCTGGGGGCCGGTGGGCAGCGGACCTGGCTGAGCGGGAGGTGAGGGATTGGAGAGAAAGGCAGTTCCTGATGGTCCCCTCCCCAGGGGCTGGCTTTCCTCTGGTCCTTCCCTCCCAATGACCGCGTCTTCGTCGAGGCCGCAGCCCTGGGCTCTGTGCCTACACCGCCAGCGCCAGGCTGCCTGGATGCCTGTCCATGGCCTTCCTTGGACGTGGAGCACTCCCTGCCACTGCTGCCTGCAGGGCTGGTCTCCTGCCCACCCCCACCAGCCCAGACAGTGGGTCCCACGGCTGACTTGGGGGCCCTCTCTGTCCGGCCTGTGTCAGTGGCCTCACCAGCAACTGGAGGGCAGCCCAGAGCGGCCAAGGTCAGTTGCAGCTAAGCGATGGCCTCTGCAGGGCAGCATGATCCTGGTGGGGCAGACAGCCCTCGGAAGGAGAGCCCTGATCATGGTGGCCTTAGACAGCCCCAGGTCTCGGGCCAGTGGGCTTCTCACACACTTGAGAGACTGGCCTCCCCCCAGGACCAAGGGCTGGGCCTTTTGGTCTCTTTGGGGGTGCTGGGACCTCCGTCTTCAGCACCCGGCAGGTGGATACCCAGGGCCTGCCCCAAGCCCAGCGTGCCCCCAAGTCCTCACACAGCATACCGACCTCATCAGCCACGCTGCTCTGCCCTTAACCTCACTGCTGAGCTTTAGTCTGCAGCAGTCACTGTAGCTTCCATTTCCAAAAGAACTTTCTAAATGTTGCTTTTGGTGCTTCATAAACCTGGTTTACTCTATTCCTTCCTTTTCCCTGCACATATTTTCAAGCTGTTTTTTTCGTTCTGCGAACAACACATGGTTGGTTTCTGATATGTGTGTGGGTCCCTTTCTGCCGGTTCTTTTGGTTGCAGGCGTCATTGTTGTTTGATGGGCCCAGGCTGAATTCGAACCTACCAGCTCAGGTGTATGTGCTTGGCGCCTTAGCCGCTGGAGCCACAGGTGCCGAGCCTTTTCTGCTGGTTCTTTCTGTGATATTTGTTTCACTCTATGGCTCTTCCCTGCTGTTTTGAGTCTTTGAAAAATGGCTGGTGTCGGCCTCGGCCAAACTGCAAAAACAGAAAAATAGCCGGGCATTGAGGGGAGCACCTGTAGTCCCAGCTACTCAGGAGGCTGAGGCAAGAGAATGAAGCCCAGGAGTGGGAAGTTGCTGTGAGCTGTGTGATGCCACAGCACTCCACCAAGGGCAATAAAGTGAGGAAAAAAAAAAAAAAAGAAAAATGGCTGGTGAGACTTCTGGGAGATCTAGGTTGAAGACATCTTCCTCCAGAGAGAATTTTGGTTTGTTGCCACTGGCTGCCCCAGGCACCACTGGTGTGGAAGCCTGTAAACCAGTGCTTGGTTTGAGGGTCCCTGCACCCCTGGTGTCAGCCTGGGATGACTGGCTATGTTCTGTCATGTCAGGAACTATCCGGTGTCCTTTGGCCACTATTGCAGGTTTGGGAGGTAAATCTGTCCAGGACCTGTGAGCCTTTTGGGCACAGAGAGATGGTCTGGCCAGTGCTGATAAGCATGCAGGTTTGGGGAATGCTTGAGTTGCAGTGACTGGCTATCTGGTGTCCACACGTGGCCGCCCCACAAGTGCTTTTGTTCGGAGCTGTTGCAGGTTCAGAGAGGCTGCTCTGCTGTGTGCTGTTAACTCGGTCTTTTCTCTCCCCGCAGACCTCGGGCCCGAGTGAGCAAAGCCACCCTGTGGCCGCCATGTGCATCATCTTCTTTAAGTTTGATCCTCGCCCTGTTTCCAAAAATGCGTACAGGTAACCCCCTCACTCTGCGTCCGCCATGCCAGGCAATCCTCACGCTGCTGGGTGCTGTGTGTGGGAAACAGGCCAGGGCACGGCAGGGTAGGGGCCGTGCTCTGGGCCTTGCCCTCACTGTGGGGTGCCAGTGAGTGCCTCTCAGTGGTAGGGACTTGGAGCCAGCACACACAGATGCAAAGACTCAGCCATGGAAGGGGATTGTATGTCAGGGGCATGTTCTGTGAGCCTGCGGGAGCTGGGGCAGCAGAACCAGGGCTGTGGTGTCAGAGAGTGAGGGCCTGGCTGGGCTAGCTGGTCCAAGGTGCTAGCAGGAAGTCTTGGTGATGGCAGCCCCGTCCAAGGGTCTATGGGGACCAGCTGGAAGAGGTGGGCAACGTTCAAAAAACAAACAAACAAAAAAGTTTAGCTGAAGGCGGTGGCAGGTACCTGTAGTCCCAGCTACTCAGGAGGCTGAGGCAGGAGGATTGTTTAACCTGAGAGTCTGAGGTTGCTGTGAGGTGAGGCATTCTTGAGACTCTATTGAAAAAAAAAAATGAGAAACTGAGGCAGGGAGGGTGAGCCAGATCTGGCCTCCCAAACCTGGCCTCTGGATGGTTGCCCCTTTCTCCCAGGGGCACCCCGACATTTCTCCACACAGAGAATAAGGCAAAGATGTGACCCATGTCACAGAGCAACATCTGGGACCACTCTCTCTTGCAATTGCCTGGGAAGTATTCATTATTTTAAAATGTGCACCATATAGGCCAGGCATGGTGGCTCACACCTGTAATCCTAGCACTTGAGAGGCAGAGGCGGGTGGATTGCCTGAGCTCACAGGTTTAAGACTAGCAGCCTGAGCCAGAGTAAGAGGTCGTCTCTAAAAAATAGCCAGGTGTTGTGACGGGCGCCTGTAGTCCCAGCTACTTGGGAGGCGGAGACAGGAGACTTGCTTGAGCCCAGGAATTGGAGGTTGCTGTGAGCTGTGACGCCACGGCACTCTACCCAGGGTGATAGCTTGAGGCTCTATCTCAAAAAAAAAAAAAAATAAATAAATAAATAAATAAATAAATAAATAAAAGTACATCCTGGGCTCGGCACCTGTAGTTCTGCAGCTAGGGCGCCAGCCATGTACACCGGAGCTGGCAGGTTTGAATCAGCCTGGGCCTGCCAAACAACAATGACAACTACAACCAAAGGAAAAAAAAAATAGCCAGGCGTTGTGACGGGCGCCTGTAGTCCCAGCTACTTGGGAGGCTGAGACAAGAGAATCCCTTAAACTCAAGAGTTTGAGGTTGCTGTGAGCTGTGACACCACGGCACTACTGTCTCTAAATAAATAAATCAATAAATAAAATAAAATGTGCACCACAAATGATTTGAACCATTTCAGTGAGGTTTTCAGATTTAAGTCACCGTGAGAAACTGTGTTGGTAATGCCGTGCTCTCTGCCTTTGAGGCAGAAGTAAGTCATTTCAGGACCAGGAATAATAAGAGTGTGGAGCATTTCCCATCCTGCAGAGGGGTGGGTGCAGGGCCCAGTCACCCAGGAGGTGACCCTGAGTAGCCCCAGCAGTGGGAGCTGAGTGAGTCAGCATCCAGCCCTCAGACAGCATCCTGAGGGAAAACACAGCACACAAGAAGAGCTGTTGGCTCTGGCAGGGGACTGGAGGCACTGGCTAAGTACTGCCCACCGCCAGGCACTTCAGGCACCACCTGAGCGCCTGGGCAGCGGGAACAGAAGCCCATCCTCCTGCAGTGTCTCTGCAGCACCTCGGTTGGCAAGACTTAGCGTGGGACCAGCCACGAAGTTCAGCCGCATTAGCACAGAGCTGCCAGTGCTGGGAGAATCTGGAGCTGAGATGTGGTGCGATGGTTACTGACTCCCATAACTGGTGCCTCAGCTTTCCTAGGCATCCTCCTTGCTCATTTGAACTCCCAGGTGCCAGCAAAATAACTGCGTTGGCACCTGACAAGCACAGAAGTTCTTAAAACGGAGAGACAGGCTCAGCACCTGTGGCTCAACAGGCTAAGGCGCCAGCCATGTACACCTGAGCTGGCGGGATCGAATCCAGCCTGGGCCCGCCAAACAACAATGATGGCTGCAACCAAAAAATGGCCGGGCGTTGTGGCGGGCGCCTGTAATCCCAGCTACTTGGTAGGCAGAGGCAGGAGAATTGCTTGAGCCCAGGAACTGGAGGTTGCTGTGAGCTGTGATGCCACAGCACTCTATCCAGGGTGACAGCTTGAGGCTCTGTCTCAAAAAAAAAAAAAAGAGGTGTTTAA
>CAUYRH010046760.1:0-15388 GCA_963574655.1 Perodicticus potto
GGCGCCTGTAATCCCAGCTACTTGGGAGGCGGAGGCAGGAGACTGGCTTGAGCCCAGGAGTTGGAGGTTGCTGTGAGCTGTGATGCCACAGCACTCTATCCAGGGTGACAGCTTGAGGCTCTGTCTCAAAAAAAAAAAAAAAAACTGCCCAGGTAATCCTGATGGGCAGTCTGGGTTGAAACCACCATGGTAACATTGACTTAAGAACATTTTTGGGAACAAATGATCATGGAGTGACCAAAAAAGTGATGGAACATTCCTGAGATCTAACCCAGGGAATGGACAATGCACCCCACAGTCCAGGCTTAGGGGAACAAGAGGACAGCACTTTGTAGGTACACCCTATGGAGCGCTTACTTTTTATCTAACCACAATATACACCCTGCCTGCTTCAGGGAGACCAGAAGTTTCATCAGGGCGAGAGCCATGACTTAGGAGTTTCCACACTGTGCTACATTAGCTGGACCCACGGCAAGAACTTAGTACGTACCCACTGCCTACTTTAATCTTCAAGCTGCTCCTTTCAGATGCATAGGGCAAACTCAGGTGATCCTAGAGAACCTTAAACTATATCTTGAAACCAACCAAGAAAATTTCAAAAGTACATAAGATATAGTCACTATGGGCCAGGTACAGTGACTCAGAGAGGCCAAAGTGGGAGAATTACTTGAGAACAGGAGTTGGAGACCAGCCTAGGCAAGACAGCAAGACTTGTCTCTACAAAAAAAATTTTAAAATAAAGAAAAAAATGTAGCTAGGGGTGGTGTATTGCACTTATAATCTCAGCTACTCGGAAGGTTGAGGCGAGAGGATTGATTGCTTGAGCCTAGACATTCAAGGCTGCAGTAAGCTATGACTGTAAGACCCTGTGTCCAAAAAAAAAAAAAAATATATATATATATACACACACACACACACACACACACACAAACACACACACACATATCTTTGGTCAGGGGACCATGAGGGACAGAGAAGGCTGAAGGTCCTGTGGTGAAGGCTTTGGTGAGGGCTCAGCTTCATGGGATGGCTGGGCCTGGGGGACCTGCAGCATGAAGAGAGTTTGGGGCCCTGGGCTTTGGGTGATAATTACAGTCAGTAAAACATGTGGGATAAGAAGGGTTTGGGGCACTGGAGTGAGGGCTAGTGTTGAGGTTCAGCTTCAGGTAATAATTATGTTCAGAAGAAGACACAAGATAAAAGGGTTCTGGGCACTTGGCTTGGTTTGAGGCGATGATTATGGCCAGGGAAACCCGCAGGGTAAAGGCTCAGGGCCCCGGGGGAGGCCTCGTGTTAGTGCCTGGCTGGGGTCCGAGGGGGCTGTGGGATGAATAGAGTTTGGGGACTTGGGGTGAAGGCTAGGATTTGCCCATGCCTTCGGGTGGTAATCGCGGCCAGGGGAACACGCAGGTTAAAGAGGGTTCCGGGCCCTGAGGAAAGGCGAGGGATAGGGCCTGACTTCGCATGATAGTTGTGGTCAAGGGGGCTTGCAAAATACATACACACTTGTATATAATATGTATGTATAAATTTTATATGGGGTGTGTATAAATACATATATATAGTCATTATGAAATGGCTGGAAATGTTTTATCAACCTATAACCAAATTCTATGGCCAGATCTGATCTCTATAGTAAAGTTGCCTTATAATTGAGCACGTTGTTGTCTCACTGACCTAAGGGTAGATCTTCCAGGAGGCTGAAATAGCCAACATTGTGGTGCAGGTCTAAGGAATTGGCTTTGGTGTCTGCAAATGCCTGACCCCTACCCCATTTTGTGGATCTGATCCTGTAGGTTAGGTCAGAGCATACCCTTCTATCACTCCCTCATCCCCTGGTCTCCTACCTAACCTGCCCTGGAGAATAGCCTTGCTACTCACACCATCACCGTGACCACCACTCACAGACACGGGGAGCCCTGCTTCCATAATAAAGACAGAGCACAAGGACAGGCTAAAGAAAAGAAGCCCCAAACCTACAAAACCATCAGCTAAGCTCCAGGTCAACCCCAAGATGTCATGTCCCAAAGTAGAAGCCTACCCCCTAGAATCCCACCAGAAATGCCTCTCAACATTTCCTGAGTCCCCCAAGCCCACACTTTTTGTACCTCCATCAAACACACGGCAGCTGATTGCCAAATACACCACGCGACACTTAAGAAATCTGCCTTTTCTGTAAATAGATCCTCAAGCTTGGTATCAAGAGAGCACCCTTCTCCTAACATAAAAAGGAAAAACAAATAATCTTAAGCTCATTCTAGTATCAAAATTGGTCTTCTCCATCACCAGCTGCTGTGTTTTGTCTGATTCAAAGACATTTTTTTAACCTAGAAATAAAATGTACTCTTATGAGTCCAAGCTCAGACAGAAGTCTGCTTAAACTTCATTTGGTGAAAAGAGCCTTCTGATCCAAATATATTTTTTCTAGACTTTTCCCAGTAGAGGGAAGCCCTCCCTTGCCATGAAAGGCAAGTTCACCCAAAGATGAGGTCCCCTTTTGAGGCAGACATGAAGCTTTACCCTGAAGTTTTACCCCCAGACGATGTCATCCCCCAAAAAGTCAACTCCCTTCCAGAAGGATCAATAAAAAGGATCCCCTGATACTTGCAGTGCTGTAACAAAGTCCATGTTTTACCCTTTAGAAGCACTCGCTGTGCCTTCCTTCCTGAGAAGTTCAACAGCACCAAACCATGAAGCCCAGTCATTGGTTTTAATCAGGATTAAACACTGGACCTCGAATGCTAGACAAGTGAAGCATTTGATGACGACGATAACGAGAGGACCATTAAAGGTAATTTTTTTAAGTTAATGAGCTTTCCCCAAAGAACAGCCACGTACTGTACTGAAAAATGTCTGTAGGACGCACTGCACTTTCTCGTTATTTATTTAACTTTATGTGGATGCCATAAAACTTCTTTATTTGCTTTCAGTTAGCCCATAGGTTTTGACAAGATAAATTTTTATTTAGGTCTTTGCCCAGCTACAATCAGAAACAGGAGACTCACTTTCCAAAGCTGGGCTGATAGATGGATTAATCAAAGTACTCCCCACCCTGCTTTCCTTCCAGCAACCACAGGGATCAACAGACGGAGTTTTTCCTTAATTAAAGAAACTCAGCAACAAGGTGATTTATCGATGATGAATCTTGCAGGCCTTTTCATTGTGCGGTTTCTGTTGGCCACCGTTTGAAATTTACCAACATAAATAAAGCCTCTCCATGACTAAACAAAGTTAAAGTAGCAATAAATTGAGCCTGCCATGTACTCTGGGCTAGATCTGAAGCCAACATAAATACCAGAATGCCTTGGCTGTGACATGCTTGACACAATGACATCATGCACTCCCAAACAGAGCAGCCCAGCCCAAGCCAAAGCCTAAAACCTAATACAATTCCCCTAAATGAATCAAATTGCCATGGTCTAGACTCGGCTGCACTGAGTGTTCAGCTTCTGGCTTCCTTGCCTTCTGCTGTCTAGCGATCACATTAAAAAATAATCTCTATGCTGATCTAAATTTTGCTTTTTTCTGCATGATTTAATTTTGGCAGGAGTAAATCTCTGTTCTTTTTACTCCCCAGGAATGTTAGGAAAGTTACTAAAAACTCAGGATTTCTCAGCTTAAGGTCTAGCCACTGTGAGGAGATTTGGTAGCCTGCTGCTGCTACCCTATTACTACTATTGCGATTGCTACTGTTACTATTACTACTATTAGTATCGCTACTATTGCTGTTGCTGCTGTACTATTGCTACTATTAGTATTACTACTATTACTATTGCTACCATCACTATTGCTGCTGTTACTGTTGCTACTATTACAGTTGCTACTACTACTATTTCTATTAATACCTTTACTATCATTGCTATCGCTATTGCTGCTGTTACTATTGCTACTATTACAGTTGCCACTACTACTATTGCTATTACTACTATTACTATTGCTACCATTAATATTGCTACTACTACTATTGCTATTACTACTGTTACTATTGCTGCCATTACTATTGCTGCTGTTACTATAGCTACTATTACAGTTGCTATTACTACTACTATTACTACTATTACTATTGCTACCATTACTATTACTGCTGTTGCTATTGCTGCTGTTACTGCTGCTACTATTGCTACTGTTATAGGTGCTACTACTACTATTACTATTGCTGCCATTAGTATTGCTGATGTTACTGTTGCTACTATTAATATTACTACTATTTCTATTGCTGCTGTTGCTATTGCTACTGTTACTATTACTACTAGTAGTATTACTACTATTGCTACTATTACTATTGCTGCTGTTACTTACTATTGCTATTATTACAGTTGCTGCTACTACTATTACTGCTGTTACTATTGCTACTATTACTGAGAGCTAAAATGGATAGGGGGGGGAACTCTGTTCACATAAAAAGATGGCTCAGATCTGGCTTCTCTCCCAAAGGACTTGCCTTGCCCACATCTAGCAACAGGCTAGATGAAATGCCTTCATGTAACAAGAAAGAAAACTAAACAGAGGCTCAACCTCCCCAACCCCCAGCCCTATGTCTATTAAGAGATGAAAGAGGGGAAGAAACCTTTCAGAACACACACACAGGACAGCAAATTAAAAATGGAGAAAATCTAATAACTAATTGGTGAAACCATAAAAGCCGCCATAAAAGACATTTTCCTTAAACTGCTTTACACAGGGCTGTATAATTTTATGTCACTTTTTATTTATGTTGCTGTAATGAAAGCTGTTCTGGGAGCTAAGGAGCTTGGGAAAAAAGAAATTGAACTATTTTTAAAAAGGAGTGGGGAAAGTCCATCTATAGAGCTTCAAACAAGTTTCCTTTTGAAATACAGAGGGATTGGGGAGGAGAACTTGTTTATAGCTAAATGCCTCTGAGCATGAATTGTTGCAATGAGCATCCTTCTTCCTGCACTATCCTCTCCACCCTCAGGTCTATAATATGTAACATTCATAAAGTGGGTTCCACAGTGTTTCACAAAACTAAGGGGTACATTCGGTAGATAAACCCATCCCATTTAGACTAATCTTATGAGAATAGATTTTCATTGTGCAAAATATTTAAAGAAGCATGATTTGAGCTTCTAAAGAGATTCGTATAAAACATGGGCCCCCATTTAATAAGATATTGATGAATTTGCAAAGCTCCATAGGACATCACAATGCCGTATTCGAGAATTCTAAGAAGGTACTATTTATTATGACCCAGAAGATCAAACAAATTCTTCTCCCTTCTCTATGAGTATGTGACAGTTTAGAGGATGTTACACCATCAAGGGGGGAAAATAATTAGTTGCATATAGAAAACCTTGGATAAATTATGCCCTTAAAACTGCCTATGTTCAAATGGCAGGGGATGAGGGATTGGAGGGCTGATGATGTTCTCGACCTGGGGCCATTTCCCCCAGTGCGCTGCATTTGTTGAAATTCACTGTACACTGACGATGTATGCTGTTTTCTCTATATATGTTATACTTTAATAAAAAACTTAAAAAATAGCATATATTCAGATGAGTATGTTTAAAAGAGAAGTAAAGAGCAGGTAACATTCATGGAAAACTATAGAAGCCGTGTGGGTTTTTCCCGAGGGAAATGTAGACACCTCTTTAAAGGCCAGAGCTTTCTGAATTCTGGCTCTCAAAGCAAGATGAGGTTGTATTTAGAAACAATTTGCCTTCTATTAACAATGAAATCCAATTCAGCCTCGAATATTAGAAAGCGAAACATAAATACAACTCAGAGGGACTGTGGAAGTATCACACAGATAGGGCATTATTGAAGTAGGCTCTACAGTCAAGGCCACTTTACACCATTACGTGCCAGACTAAACAACCCTGACCTTCTGGGTGACCTTCCAAGGATCCCAGAAGATTGCAAACTCTGCAAAGGCTGCCCTGACCAGACTTTATAGCTAGTAATGGCATGCAAATGACACTCCGTCTCTGTCACACAGCCAAAGGTTGGTGTTGTATATGAGAGCAATTTCCTCAAGAATTCAGAGGAAAATGTGATACTTTGCCTTTTATGTATAGAGTTCACAACAGCAAGTGTATTTACTAGTTGGGGACACCCAAACCTCCTGATAAATGCCCCATCAAATCATTCCACCCAATCGAGTGGCAGTGGCAGGGATTCCGGAGGCAAGAAGAGGGGAGACCCCACTCGTGCAGCACAGGAAAGGCTTCCTCTGAAGGATATTTGGAAAGCTGGAATCATCTAGGAAAACATCACGGAGTTTCAGAGACACTATTCTTGGGAAAGCTGCTTTTCCCTCCTGCTCTGTCTCTGCCCCCCTCACTCTCTCCACACAGGTATAGTTCTTGCCTGGTGCTGCCCTCACGTCAAGGGCTGTCTGCACTTATAATTCACTCATACTCGCCCAGGAAATGTGGGCGTGGGCAGCCTGCATCCAGCCTCTTCCAGGGTGTTTCGATGACATGTCTGTACACCCCCACAGGAAGATTTCCATCTGTCCTCTAAGGAACTCGTGACTCCAAGCAGCCCTTGACAAGACACTCACTGTGAAAAAGGATGCATTTGCGGGTGGGGAGGGAAGGCGAGGGAGGAAAAGGAAAATGCAAAATGAACAGAAGCCATGACTGCGTGCTCTGATGAGGAGAAGCAGCTTTGGGGACAACTTCAAATGTAAGTATCACCACAATTCGCCCAAAATTGCAGGATCCTGTCACTTTCCCTATTTGTTCTCTCACAAAACAGGTCAGAGGCCTGATGCTCATTATACACCTCCAAATGCCACGCGGAGGCCTCTCGAGCCCAGGGGGCAGAGCATGTGTCCCTGCCTTCAGACTTCCAGAACATACTCCCCGCTGACCTATCCAAAGGTGGGTCCCTTTCAGGGAACACAGTGTGTTCCAGGACCTGGTCCTCTCCGAGTGCAAAGTGTATCTGTGGATCACGGAAGAAGACTTGAACCCTGTATTGAGGACGTAAAGGCCGCACACAACCATTTTTATAAAGCCTGTTTACCCTGACATAGGATACCGAACTGACTTCGATCCACTATCTTCTTCAGATGACACCTGGCCCCAAATAGGTTCAAATGATGCACTCCTTTCTGCCTGTCCCATGGCACATTTCTGTCACTCAGAGGAGGCCTTGTTTCCACGTAGGATCACGAGCTTCGTGCTGGAGGCAGAGCAGGTGCGTAGCATTTGTGCTGGGAAGTTTGTGCATTTTAACTTCTTCCTTCCTTAATACAAGGACCCTGCTTTCAACAGATAAAAAGAAAAATAATGTGACTTCCGAGTGAAGCATAGACCTAACCTGGCAATGAAGAAAAGGCAGCCAGCAGAAAGTCTGCAGGATGGAGCTACCTCCCTGCCCTGCACGGAGGAGGGCTCTAGTTCAAAGCAGCCCAGGTATGAAGCAAACAGTCCAGGGCTCAAGACGACCAAGGCCTCCCATTGAAAGGAGCCACCAAGGAGCTGGGAGATTCATCCACCTCCCAAAGAGGAGAGGAAATGACTTCTTCCTACGCACTAAGAGGCTTCAGCAGTTCCCGGCCCCAGTGTCTGTATACCTTCCACCAGAAACCAGAACAAGGCAAGGCGGAAAGGCTCAACAACCAGGCCAGGGGCGGCCTCCTGCAGCAGCTGTCTGCCCTTTCATCTCTGCCAGAGTCACTTCCCAAATGACCCCTGGCCCCTGCGTAAGTTTAAACAAGGCAAGGCGTTGCTTTTAGCCGTACTCACGGCAGTTTCGGCCCTTCCATGTAAGGGGCCTTTATTTCACCCGCCCTTCTCTGCCCTTTAATCCCCTTCTGGGGAATTCATTTATGCATATTGCTTGAAATGGGGACCACGGGCTGGGCCTCTACAAGCTGCTAATTGAAAACCTTGTCAGAAGTGGGAGGAAGAGGCAGAGGGGGAAAAACAACAACCTTTGACAGGACCCCCCTCTCATGTTCTAAACCACAGCAGCACACCCTCCTGGAGGGGCCGGCCCTGCTCCACCAAGCAGGAAGCCTCCTCCTGAACTTCAGGACAGATGCTCTGGAAACAATGTCTGAAAATTCTAAACGACTCCAAAGATGAAGCAAAAGGCGTCCGTATCCCTGACGGGCTTCTGGGGACAGGCTGCCTGGGTCACCACCTGCCCCTGTACTCTCAGCTGTGGGATCTTAAGCAAGTAACTCAACCTCTGGGCCTCAGTTTCTTCCCCTATCAAACAGGGGTAGGAATTGTACCCACTTCATAGGGTCCCTGTGAGGATTAAATGTGATGATAAATATATAAGCACTTTATACAATGGCTGACACAGTAAGTATTAATTAACTTTCAATATGTCGCTCTTATTTATCACAATAAGGATTTCCCCCTTGCCAGATTGGAGAATGACCAAGGACAAGGGAGAGAGGGCTGAGACTGCTGTTCTGTCTACGTTTCATAAGCAAATCCAGGGACGTCTTTAAATAAGAAAGAGACGTGGCTGGTGGGGAGAAGGTGGTGAGACTTCAGTAGAGGCAAGAATGCAAAGGGAGCAGGGAAAGATGGCGATGAAGCTCATACTTTCAATCACCTCTGGCATGGCAGGCACATTTTAGGGGCTTTTATACAATGTCTGAACAAGGCTGTAAGGCAGTTACAATCATTCCCATCTTCCACTAAGAATGTGGGGCTCGGACCAGTTACACGAGCTCCCACACAGGACATGGCTCTGAAACGTGGCATGGGAAGTTCTCTTTGATTCACAAAACTCGGGTCCTATCACTGCTCGCCCTCCTCCTGCCGTGCTCTCCATAGAGATTCCTTCCTGCTTTTTCCGAGGGTCAAGAAATCTTCAGACAGCGGTATTAATCTAGCGCTCAGGGGTTAGACAAGTTTCTCTAATACTACATTCATAGAAGGTTCCGATTGGAATATTGGTACCTTTGGTGTGAAAGAAAGGTCTTCAACTACCTTCTTTGTTCAGAAGTTTTCGGAACAGGCGTTTCCAGACCACGCTTTCATGCCAAGGCCAGGTGGGACTGTGTCTCACACAGTAAATGAAAGCATTTTAATACTTCCCTGTGAGAGCTCTGGCTGAGGTGTTAACATTCAGGTTAAGAATATAAAAAGCAGGCTGAATGAAAACATCATGATTACAATGGTGGTGACTTTATCAGAGGACCTCCAAAATCACTTGCAATTATGTGTATGAAGCGCTTACATTATGAAAACTGGGATGATTTTGTGTCTACTGATGAGGATAATGACTAATATATTCTGTCAACAGACATGACAGATGTCTGTACATATTTGGAGGCATATATTTTTAGATGCTGTTACTGTACCTCCAGCTATTTTAACTACTAAATTTTGTTGACACCATGCAATCCAGTAATAAGGAGACTTACGGGAGGAAAAGGTTAAAATTCCTATTTCCAGCTGTTTCTCTTCCTTACATCATTTTTGTCTCATTATTCACTAGAATCTGTAAATCTGCCACTCAGATCCCAGACTGAGTGATATGCTACGGGGAAATTGCTCATGTCACTAGGAAACAAAATAAAATTGAACACTGGGTGCCCAGCATTCCGCATTCAGAAATGCCATGGCTGGCCTGGGATTCATTCCGACACTCACACACCGATGGGAGAACTTCTGCCTGATACAGGACCTGCACTTCATTTCCTCTGCCCCAACTCCCCATTTTCCTAACTGGGGGGCTGGGAAGGGAAGGGAGGTGGAGAGATTTGCACGATGGGCTCTAATTTTAAGACAAAAGCCATCCCATTAAATCTTAACAGATGTTTCTCAAGTTTAGAAGATTAAGAAAGATTTCAGCATCAAAAATCAAAGAAAATACTCCATGACCTTAAAAAAGGATAAAACACAAAGCTCTAACAAACCCAGAGTCCACTTTGACAGCTGTCTCTGCCAGAATTGACGAAGTGCTATTGATGTTTGGATTAAACCATGCCTCTGTGATCAAGTACTCAAACATGGGATAAAAGACGAATATATTCTTTAATCCTTCTCACTAATTTTGTCTAGGCCCTGAAAAACAATGAGTACTGAACAAATGTTGAAAGTGGCTTTGGTTCTGTTTATTGACAAAGCTATTTTTATTTCATTAATTTGCCACGTATCTTATCAGCATTTAAACTAACACAAGGAAATCCATACAAGGTACTGAACTCTCCAAAACAGATTGCTGCAACTTCCAAAGCCACTAAAGGTAAAATCAATAGACAATGATTGTAGAAAGTGAGGAAGATGTTATAGGAAAATGTAATACAGAAATTCGGTTCGGATTTATTTTTCATTTGTCTTTTTTCTTTTTTTTTGGTGACTAAACTGTAAAATAGCATTGAGAATTCCGGTTTTCATCCTGATGAGTTCTAAAAGAAAAGAAGAAAAACTTTTTTTTAAGGAAAGGGTGAAGAGGCAATTAAGTCATTAATTACTCTCTTTGTCTAGTGACATCCAACCCATCAAACTTGGCCTCTTCTGTCTTCATCAAAGGTGGAGCTCACTCTACTTTACAATAAGTACCTCTTAATAAGACAGTCTCATGTTTCAAAAGCTACTCTACAGGGAATTTAGATGAAGATAAATTAAAATAACACTTAGCTGCAGACCCCAGCATTTGACAGCCACACAGCACCCACTACTACCCAAAGTTCTCAAAGGAGCAGTGAGAGGTTCCTGGGACAAGGACGCTGTAGAGGAATAAGGTGCTGTGTGCCCAGGGCAAAGCATCTTGGGGTTGAGGGAGGGAGGGGGGGCGAAACTGACATGAATGCAAGGCTGAGAAGTGTGATCTGCCCCTCCCTCTAAAGAAGACCAGGAGGTACACAGGTTCTTTGCAGACTATCCTGAAAAAGTAAACTGGAAACAGCCTCTAAGGACCAGATTGAAAACTTCTCCAGTGGGTAGGAACAACGTCAGGGAGATTATCTCGGGGGGGGGCTCCACCTGAACCCCTCCAGCAGGGTGTTCTGAGGTCCCCTCTCCTAGACATACCTTCCAGGCATTGACTGGCACCCTTGAGAAAAACTCTTTATTGTCTATGTCATTAAGTACCATACTCCTTGAGAAGGCTTAATGAACCTCCTTGAAAAAAGATTCTTTTAGAAAATTGACTAAGTACAACATGCCCTCCATTTGTGTCCTCGCGTCAAGTTTACCATTGCTGATCTAGAAGGAAGCATTCATTTCACAAGAACTTGAACCAGTTCTGCCCAGTGGCCAGGAGACAAAGCCACAACACACCAGACGTGTGAAGAATGAGCAGGAGCACACATTTTAAAGCTATGCTGCAAGATTGGACCACGCTTAGAAAAGATTCTCCCTTTTCCTACCAATTTCCAAAGATCCAACTTAGGTTACACTCTAAAGAAACTCAATGAGAAGATTTGGATAAGAATTTGTTGTCTTCATCCCCAGATACTCTTCTGACAAGGTACTGGAATTACATAAGTACCAGTGTAATAACAACAGCTTTATTTTTGTGTGTTGCTATGGGATTTTGCAAACAAAACAAAGAAAACCACTGATCAGTAATTGTGACAAAATTTCTTAGCCACAAGCATTGAGAATAGGGCCTAATTATTCTATAAACACACTTTGATTTGTTTACTTCAACGTCAAATTAACTTCAAATATGTAACAGCAGACACTGATTTGTTATGGTACGTATGCTGCTGCAGACAGCGTTCCATGTACCTTGCGTAAGTCTATCCCTTTTTTGAATAGATTTATTTGTAAAAGTGTCTCCATAGCATACTCCACAGACAAAATTAGGAACCACATATGTGCTTTATTTGAAAGAAAATTGTTTCCAAGGTGAGGTGTGTGTGGTTGGCTCACTCTCGTTAGCCTCCTCATACAATAGAAACAGAAACATTGTTTAGGAAAATTAGTGGATCATGACTACAGAGATAGTTACTGACATAATATAGACCTAGGAAAATTAAGAGCTACAAAGAAAAGAAGCTTTTTAAATTGTTGGGAAGTCCTCCATGCTAAATGAGGCAAAGTAGGATAAGAACAGGAGAAATGGCCAAACCCAGGGTGAGGCTTTCACCAGTCATTTGCTAACAAGTTTGTTTCTTAAGGGCTTATTTCATTCTTGTTTCTTTATTTAACTCTGTATGGAGATTACTTTTCTAGCAAGCTTACAAATATTAGTGTAGGTATTCTCCCTCATTACTCTACGTGGCAGGTACTATTGGGATCTTCATTTTACAGAAGAGCAAACAGAGGCACAGAGAGATTAATAATTTTCCCAAGGTCACAAAGCTAGTAAGTAGTAGGGTTTAGGGCTCAAATCTAGCCCTCTCTCTCCCCAGCCCATACTATGTTATGTTGCTTCTAACAATTGTAATACCAACCCTCATCTGGGCCTTGGGGCGACGAAACATGCCCCTTCTCTCAAGAAGCTTCTGGCCTATATGACAGTTCTATGGGAGAGCTGTGACAGTAGCAAGCACAGGTGGTCCTGGATGTCTCCTGGGGGATACTAACCAGGTGTGGCCTGTGTAGGGAGTGGGGGGGTGTAGGAGGGTTCGTAAAGACCATTTAGATCCAGGGCAGGGTTTCTCAACCTTGCACTATTGAGAATTGGATCAAATAATTCTTTGTCGTGAAGAGCTGAATGTGGGTTGAGGAATCTGCAGCACCATCCCCGGCCGCTACCCCTTAGAAGTCAGTAGCATAACCTCCTCCAGGGCGATGATCAAAAATGTCACCAGACATTGCCAACTAGGGGACAAAATCATCCCTAGTTGAGAACCCAGGCTCCCAAAGAAGGGGTATCCAATCCAGACCCAGATTGTGAGTAGTAATTAACAAAGAAAGAAAAATTGAAGGAGAATTCCAGGCAGAGGAGATAGCACATGCAAAAGGCCTAAAAAAGAGAGGTTGGCAGTTCCTGGAAACTATTTATAAAAGTAATTCAGTATGACTGTGTCTTAGAATTGGATAAAGGGGATTAGAAAAGTGAGTCTGGAGAGGAAGGCAGGATCAGCACGAAAGGCCTCATACTCTTCTGAGAGCTGCTCGTAAATGCGGTCGGGAGTCTCGAGAGGGAGAATGGCATAATCAGACTTGCATTTTTTTTCTTCCACAGATGATGAAGGAGAGAAGAACAAGACTGGAGATCAGCCAAGACACTATTATGTCCATACTTTCTTTACGTTAATCGCTGTTCCTTTTAACTATAATCTTATTTAAAATATATGTTCTTCATATATAATAAGCTCTCATATATCAATAATAAAAAGATGATTACACAAAGAGAAAAAAGAGCAAAGTTGGTGAACAAACAATTATCAAAGAAGTACAAATACCAATAAACATGAAAATTATGCTGCTTTTCTGATAATCAAAGAAATGCTTATTCAATTATAAAATCTCATTTTCCACCTGTCACATTGTTCAACAGATTTTACAATTGAAATTACATCTTTGGTTGGTGTGCAGAGAAACGACATCCTCCTACAATGCTAGTGGGGTCAATATTGGTGACTAGAGAACAATTGAGAAAAACAATAGTAAATTCAGTGTCATGAAGAATTTATGACAAAGATATTGAAACTATTCAAACATGCAAGAAGAGATTGGATGACCCCATCATAGAATAGTATGTTTCCATTAGGAATGATTTTGTTGTGGAAGTCTGTTTGTTGAGGTAGGAAAATACTTGATGTAAGAAAAAAGTAAAAACATTTGTAACATTCAGCGTTAGTGGCAGACTGGAAAAGTGGCCACCATGAAGAAGGCTAGCTGCTTCAACCCTGGAGGAGTTGTTATTTCCTCATCTACAAAAAGGCTATAAAAATAATATCAAGCCATAAGGTAGTAGTAAAGATTAAATGAAAGAATATTTGTAAAACATATAGCACAAAGCCCAACACATAAATACTAGCCAATATGATTGTTATCAGACCAAAAAAATGGCTTTATATACCATTGTCTTCTTCATAATATGTGATGAAAGAGAAAATAATTTGTGTTTCCAACTGCAAAGGTATATGAAAACAATATCATAACTGTTAAAAGACATTTTATGTAATCTTTAACTTTAGTGATTGTGTTTACATGGTGGAACTTTAACATATATACTTATATGTTTTTTTAAAAGTATGCAATGATGTGGAAAAATGCTTCTGGAACCAACATGATTTGTTTTAGAAGCTTCAGACACAAAATAAGGTCACATCTTTTCTACTATAAAATTAAGATGATTCAGGCCTCCAACTCTCTGTTGAGAGACTCTTTCTTCCCTCTCTGGGCTCTTTGCTCCCATCATAGGCCCACCAATGCCTAAGGAGCCAGCCTAGACTGCTCTCACCTTGAGGCCAGGTCAGAGCTCATGTATGCCACCCCACGTAAAGCTAGAGGACTCCATACCGAGTGTCCTCAAATAACAGCATCAGGTACCAAAATCATTTGGGAAAAAATGAAATTTGAATGGAAAATATAACCAGTATTCCCACCGTCCACAAACAGCCATCATTAACAGGTGGGGGATTCATTCCAAGGTCCTTTGTGAATATGCTCTTTTTGTCAAAACTGTGTCCTCCAATCCCGGAAATAAGAGAAAGCCCCATTTGCAAGGCAAGATTGGCCCAAACAACTACCCCACCTTGAACTTCCATGGATTTTAATGATTCCCAAAACATCTGCTGTAGTCTTTCTTCCCTCAATCCTAACAGGCACTATGTGGTAAAAGGCACTAAAGAAATTGAAGAGTCTCTCCCTGGGGGTCTTGGATTGACAGCAGTACCATTATCTTTCCTGCCTCTGACACAAGTGATCCTGCCTCTCTAGATAGAATGATGCTTGTCACGTCCATGACCCCACTGTATTTTTAAAGCTAGATTTAGGAGATGTGACGAGATGAAGCTAAGACATCATTAAAGGTGCAGCATTGTTATTGTTTTTCACTTGGAAGATACTTTGTTAGCCTGCCTTTCAAAATTGAGAGGCTGATCATTGAATATCATAAAAATAGAAATAAAGTAATCCAGTGGGTCAAAGGCCACTCTAAGATAAAACTGTTACTCTATAATCTTCTGTTCTGATCTTACCTAAAGCAATCTCATTGTTAGCAATTATTATAGTCTTCCTGGTGAATGTGGGCAGCAGCCAAGAGTTAGAAGTAGGTAGGGTCTATAGTTCCTTCCTTCATAATTTGTTAACAATGAAATTAAGTCTCAGGTCAAATTCTGCCATATATACATTCATTCATTTAGTAAACAGGTCTCCAAACTGTCCTGAAGGAGTTCTAGCTTTCTGTTTTTTTTTTTTTGAGACAGAGCCTCAAGCTGTCACCCTGGATAGAGTGCTGTGGCATCACAGCTCACAGCAACCTCCAATTCCTGGGCTCAAGCGAGTCTCTTGCCTCCGCCTCCCAAGTAGCTGGGACTACAGGTGCC
>CAUYRH010046763.1:0-19966 GCA_963574655.1 Perodicticus potto
GGCCATTTTTTGGTTGCAGCCGTAGTTGTTGTTTGGTGGGCCCCGGGCTGGATTCGAACCTGCCAGCTCAGGTGTACGTGGCTGGCGCCTTAGCCCGTTGAACCACAGGTGCCGAGCCTCCATCATTTCTTGATGTTAAATTTTGAAGTTATATTTTTCTCATGATTAGTCCATTTTGTCTCAGCTTTTAAATTTTTTGTCATAAAGCATTAGTATCTTTTATTATGTTTATATCCTGTGTGTATCTATAGCCATAATATTACTTACTTCAGTCTTTGTGGGTTTTGGGGGGTTTTTTTGAGACAGAGTCTCACTGTGTTGCCCTCGGTAGAGTGCTGTGCTGTCACAGCTCACAGCAACCTCCAACTCCTGAGCTTAGGCGATTCTCTCGCCTCAGCCTCCAAAGTAGCTGGGACTACAGGCGCCCACTACAACGCCCAGCTATTTTTTTGTTGTTGCAGTTTGGCCAGGGCCAGGTTCGAACCCGCCACCCTCGGTATGTGGGGCCGATGCCCTACTACTGAGCCTCAGGTGCCTCCCTGTGTATACTTTTAATAGTCAAATTTTCAAGATGTTTCTCCATTTTGTTAGTCTTTTCAATAAACTTTTAGTTTTTTTCATGAGCCAAGTTTTTATTAGAATTAACTTTCACTTTGGGTTTTTGTAGTCTCTGTTTCTTAATTTATTAACTTCTATTCTTATTTATTATCTCCTTTCCTCCACATTCTTTGTATTTATTTCCTAACATTCTATAAATATAGTGCAACCTTGGCTTGGCACCGTAGCACAGTGGTTACAGTGCCAGCCACATACAGGTTCGAACCCAGCCCCGGGCCAGCTAAGCAACAATGACAACTGCAACAGAAAAATAGCTGGGCATTGTGGTGGGCACCTGTGGTCCCAGTTACTTGGGAGGCTAAGGCAAGAGAATTGCTTGTGCCCAAGAGTTAGAAGTTGCTGTGAGCTGTGAGGCCATAGCACTCTACCTAAGGTGACACTGTGAGACTCTGTCTCAAAAAAAAAAAAAAAAAGTACAACATTCCTAGTTGACCACCTCCTTAAGTTGATCTGATCTTCATAGACTGGACATGCACCACATGTAGGTTAGTAGGCCTAGTGTCTTATGTTGATCGCCTCTGTGTATTAACCAGTTTGCTACAGTGTCTTGGGTGGTCAATTTACAGAGTGCACAGATAGACACATATATGTATTTTTATACTTCTTAAAAGTTCTTTCCTAACTTTTTCATTGGGTCTTAAACCTTGGTTTTATGATTAAATTTAATAAATGTTTATGGATTGCTTATGAGTAAGGTACTGTCCCAACTAGTCTACTTTGTAGTTCTTGGTTGATCAACTTTGACCTCTTATTTTTAGAGGACTAAGGATTTGTTGGTTTTTACCTCCCATTTGGGCATTAGAAAGGATCCCACTTGGCTTGTATTGGCTAACTTTTATTGTTTTCCTACCCAAGTTAGCTGCTAATTTTGTTTTTTCTGCTGATACAAAATCATCTTTCTGTCTTTTGACAGTCTTCTCAAAATCTATTCAGAAACATACCATTTCATTCTTGTGGAAGTACTGTAGCTTAATTTTGAAGAAATGCTTTGAATCTTGGATTGAGTGCATAGTTTCTTGTACCCAGAATTATGAAAGTGTTTTTGGCAACTGTTGCAGCTCAGAGTAATATTTATTTCTACCTGACTGGAGATTAGTTGGTCTTCCAGATGATCTTACTAAAAGCCCATATCTTCTAAATTTGGAGTGGCTCACCAAACATTATTTTCACAAGGTTGGAATACCACGGTATTCCACTCTCATTCAGCACACTCTCTTTCTGGGATTTTCTAGATCCCCAGAGGGATCGGTGATAGATAGGATCGGTGTCCTTGGACCCATTATGCTTGGAGCCACCTACAAGTCTACAAAGTACCTTGGGGGCAACAATTTATTCAGTATGGTACGTGTCATATTGAAACACTAAATACTTTTTATAAGACTTAAAAAGTTTTTAGATGATTTTTATATTAAATTCCAACACACAGTTTAACAATAGCGCTACTTCTTGTCTAAAAGTCCATAAATATACATATATGTGTATATGTATACACATATGCACACGATTGATTCTTACAACTCTGGGGTAGGCAGGGAGTGATAATATCCACTTCAATACACACTTTTTATTCCCCCCATTTTATAAAAAATGTAACTAACACCTAGAGAAGTTAAGTAACTTGCTCAAGGTTATCTACCATCAGATTTGGCATTAGGAAGCACATCTAGTGAGATTTGGAATGCAGCCTTCCTGCAGTAGCACACTGCTTTCTCTAGTTCTTAACATTAGGGCAGATTTACCTTGAGCCTAATCTTGCTGAACCTAGTTTTCTTATCTGTTGATCAGCCCTAGTTTTCTCAGGTGTTTTTATGACCAAACAGTATAATCTATGTAAAATGCATTACAGGCACAGAGAACTCAAGAAGCTCTTTGAATAGATTTTACCTGCAGTCATATATAATTTTAAAGGAGATTAAGGACCTTCTGAAATCCATGTGTGGATGCTCTAAAATAAAGTCACTGAAACCAAGATTAAGAACCCTTGTTATAAGGGGAACGCAAAGATGTTTTGTCATGTTTCACCTGGTATGAGCATGTGGCCTCCATAGTGATATTTTGAAAGGGGGCAGAACGTAATTTTATTATATAAATTTAGTGAAATTCTGATACTACATTGGAGTGTTTCTCTAGTAAGATATATTCATGGTTTTCATGTTGTCTCAAATGGGTCTTTGACCTACAAAAGCCAAGAATCACTGGTCTAGATGATATCTTAAGGTCCCTGTGCACCATCAGAGGCTTTTTAAATCTATTAGGATTCTAACTAGGAGAAGCAATTCTCAGGATTTATATACTATTGGAATTTTCTTTTTATTTGTTTTTAAGACAGTGAAGTTCCGTTGAATGAGTGTTCCACAATTGTAGTGCCATTTACTGCTACAGCTCCCATTTTCTAAACTTCTCTAATTTTAATTCAGAACTTACCTATTATGATTATTCCTTATGTGCATATACTATATATGTCTCAGGAGAAATTTTTCTTGGCTTTGTAGAATAAAAGAAAGCTACATAGTTAATTTTCAGTCTTATCATCTTCAGATTTTAGGATAAAACTATTTCTTACATTTTTTTCCTAGAAAAGTCTTATACATAATCCTTCTCAATGACCTTTTGAACAGCATAAGTGGTTGCATTCTCCAAATCATAAGAACATATTGCTTTAAGAAACATGATAGAATAGTAAGAATAGTACCCAGGTAACATAAACACATAGGTTTCAAAGCACAGAACTTATCCACAGCCTTTAGAACCTACTTAGTCTACCTGATATAATATGTAGTACACGAGCCCACCTGTGCACACACACACATACAAGGTCTGACAATGAAGTTCTCAAACTTACCAGCATGCACTAACGTTGGCAGCACTGTGAGGTTTCATAACCTTGAAACCTTGATATATCCGTGTCTCACAGCTGTGTTCATGTTGAAGCGTGGCAGTGTCTTGCTGAGTGGCATTCATGATTGTGTGGTTTTGTGTGCCATTGTGAGAATTTCATAGCTTGAATTAGAGCGGTAAACAAACATTAAATTTCTTATTAAACTTGGCAAGAGCAGAAGTGAAATTAGGGACATGTTAGTCCAAGTTTACAGGGATAATGCCATGAAGAAAACAGCAACTTGCAAATGGATTAAACGTTTTTCTGAGGAGAGAGAAAGCCTCACTGATAAAGAGAGGTCAGGACAGCAAATAACAAACAGAACTGATGAAAACATTGCAAAGATTCATTGAATCATGTGTCAAAATCATTGGCTAACTGTGAGAAGCATAGCAGACCAAGTAAATATCGATAGAGAAACAGTTAAGAAAATCATAATTGAAAATCTTAGCATGAGAAAAGATGTGTGCAAAAATGGTCCTGAAGGAGCTCACTGATGAGCAAAAACAGACTCAAATTGTGCCAAGACCTTTTGGAGAGAGAAGATGACGTTTTGGGCCATATTATCACTGGTGATGAAACATAGGTGTAACAATACAACCCTGAAACAAAGCATTAATGAAATGGAAGTCAGCCAATTCTCCATAAACAAAAAAATTCTGTTAGTCCAAATCATGAATCAAAATGATGTTAACTTATTTTGGCATCAGAGGGATTTTCATTATGAATTTGTACCATCTAGAGAAACAGTTAACCAAGTTTGCTATTCAGAAGTGCTGAAAAGTCTGTGTGAAAAAGCTGATAACAACCTGAAGTTTTTGCCAAGAACTCATGGCTCTTGCATCACGACAATGTACCAGTTCACACAGCACTGTCTGGGAGGGAGTTACTAGCCTATAAGCAAATAACTGTATTGGGATACCTCACTTCTTACCTGATCTGTCCCCCAAGTACTTCTTTGCTTTACCTGAAGATAAAGGAAATACTGAGATGACATTTTGATGACATTCAGGACATCAAAGGTAATATGACAAAAACTCTGATGGTGATTCCAGAAAAAAGAATTTCAAAATTGCTTTGAAGAGTAGACCTCAGAGCTGGCATCGGTCAATAGCTTCCTAAGGGGAGTATTTTGAAGATAACAGTAGTGATACTCAGCAAAGAGGTATGTACCACTTTTTCTAGGATGAGTTCATTAACTTAATTAGACCTCATACACTCTGGGACACCTCTTAGTACTTATATGCATGGAGGTAAAATGAATAGAAGACTAGCAACATCAAATAGGCAGAAGCTGATTGCAGGAATGGAGGTTTGGTTTACCCACGAGGTAATGAACTTTAACTGAAGCTTAAGAGAAAGAAAAGGAATCGTAGAAAAAGAAAATACCAATTATCTGAGGGTACTAAGTAGATACCCACATTTAGAACAGATCCCCTAGGAAAGAATGCTAGAATTTACCAGGGAAGTGACAGAAATACCAAATAAGTAAAGAGAGGATTCAAGGCATTCAAGGGTTCCCTCAGACAGGGACTTGCTTGGAGCTGGGAGAAACTTCTGAATGCAGAGAAACAGTAAGAGAGAATCCCTCACTCCTACCAGGACTTCCCAATCTGAAAATGGCCTTTTATGATCTTGTGTATGGGAAAATGCTTCAATTCACATGGGCCTTGGGCCTAACATAGGGTGCTGCTTAGAGACTGCACAGAGGTGTTGCTCCAGAAAGGGGCCCCACACAGAATTCCACAGGCATCTCAGCCCAGTGCATCTCCACCTGGGTGCCATTCTGAGAGCCTAGGTACCAGGGACCTACAGACACAGCTACTGCTGCTATACCTCTCTGAGGAGGGATAGGGGAGACTGGGGACTCCTGTGCAACCCTGGGAAGGTCCCCACTCCCTGTTGAGGGCTGCCATTGAGATTGAGAGGGAGGGAAGTGGATTGCACACCCCACATCTTTTGCCCATGCTTCTTTCCTGGCAGGAGTCCTACCTCCTCTCGTCACAAGCCCAAGGTGACATTGTAAGAGCCTGGGCTGTGCCCTGTCCTTAGGCCAAGTCCAAGCCAATATGTCTGCAGCTGCCACCTGGCCAAGGAGGGGCAGGAAAACCAGTCTCTACTAGACAAACATAGGACAGTGCCTACTGCCCTGAAACCAGCTGCAGTGAAACAGAGACATATGTGCACTATAATTACCAGCTTTTTGCCTACCCTGCCTGCCTCAGGGAGAGCCTCACTCTCTCTAGTCAAAGGCCCACAGCCAGCACTATCTTGAGAGTTTAATCTTAGGCTATGCCCCAGCCTTGGGCTGAGTTCAGGCTGATGTGGTTCCAGTTTCTGCCTAGCCAAGGAGGGACGGGAAATGCAGACTCTCTTAGGAGTACCTAAGACAATACCCATCATCTTGCCATGGGCTTCTGTGAGACTGAGACTGTGCTGAGTGGATCATCATAGTCCCCACAGCATCTTGCCCATGTTACTTGCCTGGAAGGGCCCTGCCCTCCCTGGTTGCAGGCCCAAAGGATCATTTTGAGAGTTTAATATTGGGCTGAACACTGCCCTTGGGTAAAGTTTGAGGTGATGTGGCTTCAGACACCTGCTGGCCAGGGAAGGATAAGGAAGACAACTCCCCTAAGCATACTTGGAGCCAGACCTGCCATCCTGCTATGGGCAGCCATGGCACTGGAGACTAGCTCACTGTTGCTACCAGCAACACCACCACGAACTCTTTGAGTCTTGATGGGTGGGTCTACCACCACTGCCACCATCACCACATCACACCAACTGCCCAAGAGCCTGAGAACCTACCCAAACACCCAGCTCACTACTCTACTACTAGCTTCTGAGCAAACCACCTGTAGGCCCAACAATTTACCCCCTCCCCAAGACTCACTAACACCAGTGCTAGTGTAAGCTGCTCTGGGTCCTAAAAGCAAGTGCACAAACACTGGCTCAGTTGGAGTCCAAGATCCCAGAAAAACTTTACCACATCCTCAACTGTGTACTGAGGAAGAAACCATAAAGAGGTAACACTGCCACAAGCCCCCAAATCAAAGCCAAAGTATCCAACTCAAACAATAGGATGGCCATAAAGTTTGTGTGCAGCTTAAAATAGTGGGCACAAACTTTATGGCTACCCTGTGTATCTTCAGGAAGAAATTCTCCCCTAGGAAAGCAATTCCAATAAGTTGAAAGAAGTGACTGCTACACTAGATGTACAGATGTCAATGGAAGGACACAAGAAAAACAGAAAAGCAAGGAAGTATGACACCATTAAAGACTACAACAGTTGTCCAGTCATAGATTACAAACAAAAAGGACCACTCAAAAAACCAAACAATTAAAAATATTGCTAAAGAAGCTCATTGAGTTGGGCAGCGCCTGTGGCTCAGTGGGGAGGGTGCTGGCCCCATATACCAAGGGTGGCGGGTTTGAACCTGGCCCCGGCTGAACTGCAACAAAAAAATAGCCAAGTGTTGTGGCGGCACCTGTAGTCCCAGTTACTCAGGAGGCTGAGGCAAGAGGATCGCCTAAGCCCAAGAGTTGGAGGCTGCTGTGAGCTGTGACACTACGATGCTCTACCAAGGGCAACAAAGTGAGACTCTGTCTCAAAAAAAAAAAAAGAGGTTTTAGAACTGAAAACTCATCCAAAGAAATATAAAATACATTGAAAACCTTTAATAACAGAGTAGATCAAACAGAGGAATAAACCTGGTATTTTGTCTGTCTCTAGTCAGACAAAAATAAGGAAAAAAGAATAAAAAAGAATTAACAAAACCTTTGAGACATCTGGGACTACATAAAGAGACTGAACTTACCAATTATTGATAGTTTTGTAGAGGAAGAGAGACGAATAAGTTTAGAAATCCTATCTAGGGAAATAACCGAGGAGAACTTCCCATGACTAGCAAGAGCATTAGACATACAGATAAAGGAGGCTTGTAGTTCCCAGCATATTATTCAGAATGTCTAAAGTCAAAGTGAAAGAATGTTAAAATTAGCAAGAGAAAAGCATATGGTGACCAATAAATGAAACCTCATCAGACTAACAGTGGACGTCTCATTAGAAACCTTGTAGGCCAGTAGAGAATGAAATGGTATTTTCAAAATGTTAAAAGAAAAAAAAGTCAGTTAAAAATTTTATATCCTGACAGAATAAGTTTCATAAATGAAGGAAAAACAAAGTCATTCCCAGACAAGCATCACTAGATTAGCCCCACTAGGAAATGCCCAATCAGGTCTTAAAGACGGAAACAAAAATTTGGTATTCACCATTGCAAAAACACTAAAAATATAAAACTCACAGGTCTTATGTAACAATCACACAAAAGAGGAAGAAAAAGAAATGATGGCAATATGACTGAAATCCATCAAACTCCAAAAACAAAAAGGCAGAGAAAAAAAGAAAACATTTATAAAACAATTAGAAAACAATTAGCAATGTAATAGGAATAAAACCTCATATATCAATGTTAACCTTGAGTGTAAATGGGTTAAATGCTCCCTAATACCTGGATCGAGAGAAGGGTACCCACTTTCACCACTCTTATCCAACACACTACTGGAAGACCTCACCACGGAAACTGAGCAAGAGGAAAAGATAAAAGGCACCCAAATTGGAAAAGAAGAAGTGAAGTGGTCACTGTTTGCTGATGATTTTATCTTATATCTGGAAAACCCTAAAGATGCCACCAAAAAACCTCTTCGACTTTTTAGATAAACACACCAATTTTTTGATAAATGAATTCAATACAGTTTCAGGATACAAAATCAACATACATAAATCAGCGACATTTCTAGACACCAATAACAATCTAGCTGAGAATTAAATCAAGAGGGCAATCCCATTTACAATAGCTACAAAAACCAAAACCAAACAAATACCACCACCACCACCACCCACCCTCTGCCATACTCAAACCAACTAGGCATGTTGTTTAACCAACGAGTTAAAAGATCTCTACAAGAAAACAACAAAATACTGATGAAGGAAATAATAGATGACACAAATAAATAAAAACATTTCATGGACTGAAAGAATTAATATTGTTAAAACTATCATACTGCCTAAAAGCGATGCATGGGATCACTGCAATCCCTATCAAACTGCCAACATAATTTTTCACAGAATTAGAAAAAAACAATTTTAAACTTCATATGGAACCAAAAAAGAGCCCAAATGAGCAAAGCAATCTTCAGCAAAAGGAACAAAGCTAGAGATATCACATACTGTGACTTCAAATTATACTACAAGGCTATCACAACCAAAATAGCATGGTATTGGTATAAAAATGGATGAATGGAACAGAATAAAAACCCAGAAATAAAGCCGCATACAACCACCTGATATTTCACAAAGTTGACAAGAGTATGTACTGGGGATGGACATCCTTTTCAATAAATGGTGCTTGGAAAATCGGATCACCATAAGTAGAAGAATAAAACCGAACCCTACCGTCTCACCATATACAAAAAACAACTCAATATGGATTAAACCCTTGACTGTAAGACCTGAAACTATAAAAATACTAAAAGAAAACCTAGGAAAAGCTGTAAGACCTCATAAGCACAGACAAACAAAAAGAAATGGGATTTAATTAAAGTACATTAGGCGGGCACATGATGTTCTTTGGAACTTTAAACCTAGCTAGAAGGGTACGCATGAATGCCGAGTAATCAGAAGAGTGGTCTACACTGGTCCTCGCCCTTTTGTCAAATGTGAGTTCTAAACTCTCTATCGTAGGGGCTGGAAGCCTGGAAACCACATTTCCTTGATTCTCTTGCTAAGAGGGTTTTATCTGTTCTACTAACAAGAGGCACGTGTACTATTTGGACGGCAGAAGAGAAACAAGCCACTATTGTTCCTTAGCAATCAGAGGGCGGGCGTACTGGCTGTTGAAATGGCATACGTGAGGTTTCGCAGGAGCTGCTGCGTTCCGTTAATCACCTGCTTCAGGGGCTGCAGGCAGCTGAGCTCATTGAGCCTGGTTTCCTGCAATTCCTGCTCCTTTTTGATTTCCTGTACTCACTGGCAGCTTTCCCTGGCCGTCCTTTCCTCTGGCCCTTCCAGTGTTTTGGAAGCACCTGCGTGTAAATCCTTTCCTGAGTGTAATAAATGCTTTCTGCTGTCCTGACTGAATGCTGACTGATAGAGACACTTTTCAGACAATGAAATACAAATTGTTTGCACAGGAAAAGATGGAGGATCCGTCTCACGACAAGAGAAATACAAATTAAACTATAGGTTACCAGTTTTCACTCAGTAGATGGAAGATGATTTGAAGTTCAAGAACACTGTGTTGACCTGGGGGTGATGAGCACTTATGCTGCTGTGAAAACTGGAAATTGATATCGATGTCCTCTATGGAGGATTTTGGCAATATTATGTTTACACATGTATTTGAAATACATGTCCAAAAAATACTTGTTACAGCATTGTTTCAGATATCAAAACGTTTGAAACATAAGTGTTCTTCCATGCAGGACAAGTTAAATTATGATATAAACATGCAATTAAATGCTATCAAGCCATTCACAAGAATGAGACAGCTCTCCATGTGCTGTTATGAAGAGATAGGCAAACTGCTTTAATTGAGAAAGTGAAAATATGTATGTGCCACAACTGTATGAGAAAACATTTTTTAAAATATGTCCATATGTTTTTGAAATGCATAGACTAGCTCTTTAAAAATGACACAAAATGACAATAGTGCTTGTTGAGGCCCTTTTGTCAAATGTGAGTCAGTGAGCCTAAAAACAGGAGGCACATTTGTAGGTTTTCTATACTGAAAAGACTTCAGAATCCAGGGTGATGTTGGCACTGTTATTATTAACCTTGTTTCAATCTTTTCTCAGGAAGATTTAGATGTAGAAAGATACAGGCTTGTGAAAGGGAGATCACAGAGGCGGGAGCGTTGTTTTTAGTAAATAGTGAGAATAGTTGCTAGAATCACTTCTTGATCTTGAGTTTCACAGAAGACAGGTGAAACCTTGTTTCCTGAATACCCACAGCTAGTTGCTTTACATTTTTTAAAACCACATTTGATTCAGGCTATTTAAAAAGAATTAAAATGTTAGAGTCTCACTCCAACCTTGCCATCTCAAGAGGCAACTATCAAATAGAAATTGGAAGATGTATTCTTCTGATACATATTTTTATGTATTTACTACCTATCTACCTAGATTCCATCTATATTGTTTAGTATTACAAGGGGTAGCAAAGTAAATAACTGGGATTGCTGACTTTACGTGTCAACTCGGAGCCACAGGGTGCCCAAGCATTTGGCTGAACCTAATTCTGGGTGTGTCTGTCAGAGTTTCTGGATGAGATTAACGTTTGATTAGCGGACTGAACAGAGCAGATTTCCCTCCCTAGTGAGGGTGGGCCTCATCTCCCACACTGAAGACCTGGATAGAACCAAAAGCTAAGTACCAGGGAGCTCTTCATCCTTGATTGCTTGAGACACTGGTCTTTTTTGGCCTTCAGTCTCAGAATGAAACATCAGCTGTTGCTTGGGTCTGTGACAGCTGGCTTTCAGACTGGGACTCACAGGTAACATTGGCCCTCCTGGCTCTCAGGCCTCTGCGTGTGGACTGGAACTACATCCCAGCTCTCCTGGGTCTCCACATACCAACTGCAGATCTTGAGACTTAACAGCTTCCATAATCCTGTGAGCAAATTCCTCATCATTAGAGACACACGTATGCGCGCGTGTACACACACACACACACACACACACACACACACACACACACACACAGCGCGCGCGGAGCCTACTGGTTCTGTTTCTTTGGAGAATTCCAGCTAATACAATATCTTTAGCTTATCTCCTTGTGAGCAAGTGTAAGAATTTCTCTAGGAAGATTATAAAGTAGTGAGGTTGGTTGGTCTTAAAGTGTATGCAGATTCAATTTTATTAGATACTGCCAACATGCTTTCACCAAGCTAAGCACCTTCTACAGCTGAGCTGTTTATGGTTCTTTTTTCCATCCAGCTTTGCTCATTTTGATGCCAAATGAGTTTTAAATGCTATTTCTTTTTTTTTTTTTTTGAGACAGAGTCTCAAGCTGTCACCCTGGAGAGAGTGCCGTGGCATCACAGCTCACAGCAACCTCCAGTTCCTGGGCTCAAGCGAGTCTCCTGCCTCCACCTCCTAAGTAGCTGGGACTACAGGCGCCCGCCACAACGCCTGGCCATTTTTTGGTTGCAGCCGTCATTGTTGTTTGGCGGGCCGGGCTGGATTCGAACCCACCAGCTCAGGTATACGTGGCTGGCGCCTTAGCACATTGAGCCACAGGCGCCGAGCCTAAATGCTATTTCTTTATTGCTACTAGTTTTACCCATGTGAAATTGCATTTTTGTACGCTAAAAATATGGTATATTGGCAATTTAATGAAGTTTAGTCTAATAGTAGTAAATATCTTTACAATGAAAACTTTTTCTTTCTTTTTTAGGTAAATGCTATTATTTTTACTTTCATTTTTAAAAAGAAGAAACACAGATAGAGACAGATTAACTTCCCGAATGTCACACAGTAAGTGGTAGTGTTGGAATTACAATGAAAACTTTTTACCATTCAGATTTCTTATGGAAATTACTTGCACTCATATTCTTGGCTTTCCTCAGACTCCTCTTGCTTCCTACCCCTTTTTATGGTTCTTCTGTATTGATGCCTTTTTCTGATCTGTGGTTGGGAGTATACTTTCTTTTCATAAAGAGAAATGTTTTATTTTGATGCCATCAAATTTACTGGTCTTATATGATTTGTCTTCCCGTTATCTTATTTAAGAACTTTGAGATAGGCTCGGCGCCTGTGGCTCAACGGGCTAAGGCGCCAGCCACGTACACCTGAGCTGGCGGGTTCGAATCCAGCCCAGGCCCGCCAAACAACAAGGACGGCTGCAACCAAAAAATGGCCGGGCGTGTGGCAAGTGCCTGTAGTCCCAGCTACTTGGGAGGCAGAGGCAAGAGACTCGCTTGAGCCCAACAATTGGAGGTTGCTGTGAGCTGTGATGCCACGGCACTCTGTCCAGGGTGACAGCTTGAGGCTCTGTCTCAAAAAAAAAAACAAGAACTTTGAGATAAAAATGTATAATTTTGTGTTTTCCTCTGAAAAGTTTTAGAAGGTTTAAAGTTTTGCCTTTTCCCATTTAAGTTTGGGATCAATCTGGAATTTATTTTGGAATTTCAGTGTATGGTGTGTAGTAGGAAGAAAAGTTATCTTATTTTCTCACGAAAATTGAATTCCTTATTAATTTGCAAACCTATCTCTATTATTATATATTAAGTTCTCGTAAGAAACATGAGTTTCTTTCTAGAGTCCCTCTTTTGGTCTATTTGCCTGTCCATCACCAATACCACATTTGTTACTTGCTATAAATTTATGATGAGTTTTGACAAATGAGAAAGTAACTATTCCTACCTTGTTTTGCTTCAAAATTGTCTTGATGCTCTTGGCTACTTTTCTCTTCCATGTGAATTTTAGAGTGAACTTGTGAAGATCTTTAAAAATCTTCTTGGAATTTTTATTTTAATTAGACTGAGATTTATAGATCAATATTTGGAGAAGTGCCATCTTTTTTTTGAGGCAGATATTTCATGTAAATTAACCATACAAAATGGGGTCTTTTGTGACTGGCTTCTTAGGATTAGCATGTTTTCAAAACTTGTTCATGTCACAGTTCAAATGAGTACTTGAATTCTTTTATTGCCTAGTGAATATTCTGTTAAATGGATGCACCGCATTTTATTTATCCAGTCATCAGTTGGTAGACATTTGGGTTGTTCCCTCTTTTCTGGCTTTTTTGAATAATGCTATGAACAGTGTACAGTGTCCTTATTTGTTCTAGCAGTTTTTTAGTGGATTCCTTAGGATTTACTACATATAAAATCATGCCATCTATAAATACAAATGGTTCTACTTGCTTTCCAATATTGATGCCGTGATGTCTCTAGTGTAATTGTCCCGGCTGGAACCTCCAGGACAACGTTGAATAGAAGCAGCAAGAGCAGATACCCTTGTTTGTTCCTGATCTTAGGGCGAAAGCTCTTAGACTTTTAGCAATGGATATGATGTTACCTGTGGGTTTTTCACAGATGCCTTTTTATCAGGTTGAGGAAGTTTCCTACTACTCATAGTCTGTTGAGTATTTTTATCTTGAAAGAGTATTGGATTTTATCATGTGACTATCTCTGTCTATTGGGGCAATCATGTAATTTTGTCTTCTCTTCTGTCAATATAGTTTGTACATTAACTGATTTTCATCCTTTAAATCAATCTCAGATGCTCGGGATAAATCTCAGCAGGGTATGACGTGTAATCCTTTTATGTGCTGGACTGAGGATTCTTGTGCCTGTATTTAGTTGTTGGTCAGTCCTTTTTTGGTGTGTGCACAGCACCTTTGTGTGGTTTGTTGTCAGAGAATCCCAGCCTCGAGTCTACCATAAGCTTCACTCGGAGCAGTGGCCTCATTACTCCAAGCAATTGCGTCATTGCCCAAGCAATTGCGTCATTACTCCAAGCAATTGCGTCATTGCCCCAGCACACCACCATTTGTATTTGTATTTCAGATCCTTCCACAACTCTTGCTGAGGGATTTTCTGTTCTTTCTATTTTCCTTTTATCTGTTATTTCTTTGTGTTTATAGTTTGTAGCATTCTGCTTTGGCTCAGTTTTCATGTTGCCAGATCTGGTGTCATACTTTTGAAAAAAAATATATTTATACTTAAGTTTTATATGTACATTGTAGAAAAATCTAGATGCCAAAGAAATCATAATTCTGCTTTGTAGAGATAACAACTGTTAACATCATATTGACTTTCTGTATTTCTGATCTTGTTTCTTTGTATGTACGTGTGCAAGTCTATATGCATGTATGTAATTATAGCTAAACTAAAGAGGAATTATGACATTTGTACTATTTTATAATATGATTTTTTCACTAAAGATAATGTCAAAACATTTATGTGTTAATCCATGTATTTTCGTGGTGCTATAATGAAATTTACTCAACCATATCTGTTGTTAAATGTTTAAGAGTGATTTTAAAAGTATGTTTATAAACCACACTGACACAAATATCCTTATAAGGGCGTGTTTGCCTGCATCTGCGTTCCTTTCCTTAGTATGAAATGCTGATAGTAGAATACTGGATCATATAAATGTTTTTGTTATTTACTGACAAATTGAGTTAATTTCTTCTGGAACAGTTATCAACCAGAATCTCTTTTATAAATTGTTGAGTTACGTAAGCTCTAAATGGCACAAACATATACTTATATGCGTCACTTCCCAGAGCTGCAGGCATTGCACTGTAATTCTCTCCCAAGGTTACTAAGAGGTAGTCTCTAGCACGACTTCCCTACCTCACTCCACCCTACCGTAGTTAATACGTGCTCTGAAGTATCATTACGTGCACCAAAGGAGAAAGTTTCTCTGTGATGACTTTTCAACATGAGAAATAAAGTGTATATGCCTCACATTTATCTGTTCCATTTACCAGCACCCAGCCCCATCCTGCCTCAGTGAATTTAATGAGATTAACAGATGTTATTTCTTTAATCTTTATTAGATTACTGTCAGGTAACAGGATCATTGTGGGGTTATTAGGAACACCGATGAGATGGACTCATCATGGGAAAACATTCCTTAGGCCTTCCAATTAGCCAAACTTTCCTCAAGTTGTTTATATAATAGAGTGATACTTCAGAAGCCTCCAAAATGGAGTTTGTTTATTATTCAAATACTCTTTCTGCTAAATGGTAAATTATGCAAATAGCACCATTATTCTTGTTTAAAAACGTTGAAGAGAGATGTGATTATCATTACTTTTGTTGAGCTTCACAATGTGCTGATGAAGGATATGGACACATTTTTAGACATGCATATTCGAACATATTGGGTGAAACAGCATGAAGTCTGGGATTTGTTTTAAAATTCACTGGAGAGGGGAAAAGGGAAGGAGAGACGGATGGACCAATAGTTGAAACAAGTCGGGCAAAACTTGTTAAATTTGTGTGCTGGGTTTATGAGAGGTCATTGTCCTATTCTCATTTTGTGAACATTTGACATTTTTTATAATTTAATAAAAGGTGTTTTCTTTAAGTTGGGTGGAGAGAGAATAAAATGAGAGAGAAGGAGGTGGCAGAGACAGAGAATCCTGTCGAGACTCAATTAACAAGACCAAGCCAAAGAAATTTGTCTGATAGAGGGAGAGACTTGGCTGAAGCTGACCTTGTCATAATTAGCTACTGTTATCCAGTAGCACATATGAACATATAGGTAAGGATCCGTACATGTCACATAGACATGTCACGTATACATAGACACCACATCCACACACACGCTTCTATTAATCTAAGCCTGTTTTTTAAAAATTATTTTACTGCATAAACATCTTTTAATCTCTTCTCATGTAACCTCATCACATTTTTAAGAGATTAAGAAAATGGAGATGGCTGGGGTGTGGTGGCTCACTCCTGTAATCCCAGCACTCTGGGAGGCCAAGACAGGTGGATTGCTTGAGCTCAGGAGTTCTAGATCAGTTTGAGCAAGAATAAGACCCCATCTCTACTAAAATTAGAAAAATTAGCCAGGTGTCATGGTGGTGCCTGTGGTCCCACCTACTTGGGAGGTCGGGGAAGGGGATTGCTTGAGCACAGGAATTTGAGGTTGCTGTGAGCTAGGCTGCTGCCATAGCACTCTATCCAGGGCTACAGAATGAGACTCTATCTCAAAAAAAAAAAGAAAGAAAGAAAGAAAAAAGGAAATTAAGATGCTGATACTTTTTTGTACACAAAAATGAGGCACTGAGGGAGTAAGTGGCTTTGCCACGTCTAGAAAGCAGAACAAAATAACTGTTTTTCCGCAAACCAGGCCTTTTGACATCCATCCCAGAACTGCTCCTGTTGTTTTTCCTTGTGTTAGTCCTTAAAGCACAAAATAAAAATTATTAGTGTCCATGAGGTTGAGTAGGGAAACTGATTTGAAACCAACACATTTTTAAAATTCAAGGCCTAAATTTTAATTCTTATATCACATATTCTATTCATTGATTGTACAAGTTCATGTTCAAAGTTGCATCAGTAGTTGACATTTTATTTATAAGACACACATATATGCGGAATTTTCATTTTTCTAAATCTACTTTCATAGATGTAGAACATTCACCTTTGGGATAAGTGGTGCCCATGCTGTCTCTCTAATATTATCTCTGCCTGTTCTCCTTGGCTTTCTCTAAGTTAGAAGCTCAAAGCAATTTTCCAAGTAGTCTCAGTGCTTCTCCATTCCCATTTTTCCTAATCATCTTTCCTCTGTTTTGAATGTTGTTTCTTTAAGGCTTAGCTTGAATTCTACCTCTACCTCCTTCACTTTCAATGAAGTCTTTCTTTTTTTTTTTGAGACAGACCCTCAAGCTGTCACCCTGGATAGAGTGCTGTGGCATCACAGCTCACAGCAACCTCCAACTCCTGGGCTCAAGCTAGTCTCTTGCCTCTGCCTCCCAAGTAGCTAGGACTACAGGCGTCCTCCACAACGCCCGGCCATTTTTTGGTTGCAGCCGTCATTGTTGTTTGTGGATCGGGGCTGAATTCGAACACCCGCCAGCTCAGGTGTGTGTGGCTGGCGCCTTAGCCCGTTGAGCCTCAGGCGCCGAGCCCTGAAGGCATTTTTTTAAATGAAGTCCTTAGCAACATTCTTAGTAAGAGTATCCCATTCACTTCTTTTTCTTTTAATGTATTTCTCTTGGTCTGTATTTATACCTGCATCTTGTACAGGTACAACATAGTTAAATTGAGTAAAGTACATTTTATGAGGGATTTTTTTTTTTTTTTGGAGGCAGGGTCTCACTCTGTTGCTCCAAGCTAGGCATGAGCCTAGCTCGCAGCAGTCTCAAACTCTTGGGTTCAAGATCGTCCTGCCTAAACCTCTCGAGTAGCTGAAACTATATAAGAGCCTGCCACAACACCCAGCTAATTTTCTGTGTTTAGTAGAAATGAGGTTTCACTCTTCCTCAGGCTGGTCTCCAACTCCTGAGCTCAAAGGATCCTTCCACTTCAGCCTCCTAGAGTGCCAGGATTACAGATGTGAGCTACTGCACCTGGCCACATATTTTTAAAATTCTAATCAATAAAATCAAAACCTAAATCAGTTGGTGGTTATGGAGGAGCAGAAATCTGCCCAATGTAAGTTTGGCAGAGTTTACATTTTAAAAATAATTAACCGTGAAAGGGGAAATAGATCTCAATTGTTTTACACTGGATTTCTCAGGGAGACATACAGCTGTCTTTGAAATACATTAGCAGGTCTTTAATTTTCTTCTGACATTGAGACAATTGATATCTGGTTATTCTAAGAAAAACAAACATATTACTATGTCATAATATAACTATTTAAAAATCTCTCTTTTTATCTGTTGCTACTTACCATAATGAACATACAGGGCCATTAAGTTGGCAAGCAAACCATTAAGGTTCAACCTGTGAACAAGTCATGGTGCATGATAGCAAGTTGAATCTTTTTATTTACTTTATTTTTTTAGACATGGTTTCTCATTCTGTCACTCAGGCTGAAGCAGTAGCACAGTCATAGCTCACTATAGCCTAAACTTACGGGCTCAACCAACCTCCCACCTGAGCCTCTTGAGCATCTAGGACTCCAACCACCAGGATTGTACCACTATAGCCAGCTACTTTTAAAACTTTTTTGTTGTGATGTTGTATTGCCCAGGCTGCTCTCAAACTCCTTGGCTCAAGTGATCCTCCTACCTTAGCTTTTTGAATAGCTGGGATTATAGGCTTGAGCCACTGTGCCTAGCTCTCAAATGAACCTTTTTACACAGAGAAGTTAAAAACAAATTGACTTGTAACCTGCCATTTGAATTAGAGTATTTATTTTTGTATTTAGACAGAATCTCACACTGTAGTCCTAAGTAGAGTGCCATGGCATCATCATAGCTGACAGCAACCTCAAACTCTTGGGCTTGAGCAATCCTCCTGCTTGAGCCTCCCAAGTAGCTGGGAGGGCTATAGGCACGGGCCATTATGCCCAGCTAATTTTTCTATTTTTAGTAGCGATAGGGCCTCACTCTTACTCAGGCTGAACTCAAGCAATTCATCCACCTCAACCTCTCAGAGTACTGGGATTACAGGGATGAGCCACCACACCCAGCTAGATTCAAAATTTAAAATGAGTCACTTAGTCTATGGTGACATATGGGGGGTTTGGAAATGGACTGCTGTCAGTCCAGGCAAAAGCAGGGTATACCAAGGATTCCTTGTCATTCACTATGTGAGTTACAATTTATTTTATAACGCTTAACAGTAATTATAATCTGTTTTATAGTATTTAATAGTATAAGGTGTTTAAAGCTCATTTACCCCTTTCTCCCCCTTTCATATTGTTCTCTGGGTTTCCTAAAGGACCCAGCAAACAAATTTGCTTTGTAAAGTTGATTTTTGTTTCTTTATCCATTTTTTCAATATCAGTTTGCCCCTTTTGTCTGCTAATAAGCAGCAGAATTACCACCTGTCTCTGAGGTTTTTCTCATTGCCATTGTTTTTGAAACTTAAGAAATAAAGTTGGTGTTTTGATAACTTATGGGTATTTTCTTAACAGTGATAGTGGTTGTGTAGACATTTAATATAAGATACCCTAAGATGTATAAAACAGGCAACTGGTTTAGTACCAGCTACTGAGAAACCTGAAGATAGAGAAGAGCTTGATCTTACGGGTTCAAGTCCAGCTTGCACATTAGCAGGATCTCAAAATTTTCTTTAATGAACAAATTGGCAGTAATTACACCACTAAAGATACTACTCACAATTTAAATTTTATGAATCTAAATGATTTGACTTTCAGTTTTATCATGTTCATTGTTTAATAAACTATTCTTTGTTACTTCTATCCTGTGTTATTATAAAAACTTTCATGTGAGCTGCAGCTACCCACATCATACAAAAATTGGGTTGTATCAAAATTTTGACTTACAAGTCCCAGAGTTTGGTATTTCAGTTGTAGTGTTTGATTCAACTCTGGATGTTCAAGTTAAATTCCTTACTGTTTCTTTTATTGCAAATATTCTCTGTCTTTATTTTAACATTCCACTGAACTAAAGAGATGTGATTATTAACTAAATTATTATTTTAAAAATTTACATTGTGAATACTTAGCTTACTGTGGTCATAAATAGTATAATTGTGTTTGCAGTGAATGAATTCTTACCCTAAAATAGAAAGAACTCTTACAAGAATTAGGGCAGAATTTTTCTTTTTTTTTTTTTTTTGAGACAAAGCCTCAAGCTGTCACCCTGGATAGAGGGCTGTGGCATCACAGCTCACAGCAACCTCCAATTCCTGGGCTCAAGCGAGTCTCCTGCCTCCGCCTCCCAAGTAGCTGGGACCACAGGCGCCCGCCACAACGCCCGGCCATTTCAGAATTTTTCTTGATGTTTTGCAAATTCATAACCAGCTGT
>CAUYRH010046764.1:0-10103 GCA_963574655.1 Perodicticus potto
ATTACTTTGTGAGAACAATTTTGATCCGTATTTAGAAGTTTTCTCCTAACCTTTCAAATATGTACCACCGGTGTGATCCCGCCCTCTATCCTCACTCCCCCCACCCTCCCTCTCCCTCCCCTTCCCTCCCTCTCCCCTTTCGACACACGAATGGCTTAATAAACTGTGGTACATGTATACCATGGAATACTACGCAGCCGTAAAGAAAGATGGTGACTTTTCCTTTTTCATATTTACATGGATGGAACTGGATCAGGTTCTTCTTAGCAAAGTGTCTCTAGAATGGAAGAAAAAGTATCCAATGTATACATCCCTAATATGAGGCAAATTTATATCTTTCAGGTGTAGGCTACAGCTCTTTTCTCTTTTTGCCATATTTTGCTAATATCCTCAGATCTTTATTTTAGTTTGATAATTTTCGTATCAACTGTGTCTACGCTCCTGTTTAAACTATCATAGAGTTTTACATTTTAATAACTAGGCATTTTTAAAATTCATGGCTGTTGTAATTGGTTCTTTTAAAAATCTATTTATTAGAATGCAGGCAAGTGATGGTGGGCTAGAGATATCTTCTTGCCAGCTGCTCATGGTGAGATAGGGGAGAGGACTCCAGCAACCTCTGGCTAGGGGAATCTACCCAGAAACATCACTTTGGGAGCACAGTGAAGCAGTGGGAGACTCCAAGAGCCAATGAGGATGTCTGGAGCTAAGGAAAACCAGCTGAGAAGTTCCTGGGTATAGGCAGAGGCTGGCCAGCTTGTTCCTCCATGGAGTACTGGGGACAGGAAGGAGCTATCCTGCAGTTTTTTGATTTTGGACTGAGCTGCTCACTGGAGCAGCCTTGGAGGGGATTGAGTGAATCAGTGAATTTGAACAGCATGCACCAGCTGGGGTTGAGTGCCAGGAGGGGCAGAACTCCCAATGGCTTAGCTACAGGCATGGGACTGCCATTGTGGGAAGGCTGCATGGGAGCAACAGTCTGCAGGGGCCTAGTGAACAGCCACTCTGGTATACCTGCTGCACTCAGGCAGCCATCCTTGGGGTGAGGTGAGCAGCCCTGAATCCCCAAGAAGGCCACTATGTTGTCAGGGAGCACCATTTGACATGCCCCCTAAGAAAGCCAATGAGAGCTTCAGGACCAAAATCCATGGAGACTGAATGCTGAAAAAGTGACCAGGCCTTGATTGAGGGCAAGTAAGTCAGGAAGACAGGACAAATCTCCTCTGAAACTAGAGAGTGGCTTCCAGCCCCATCTTATACAGCAAAACCAGCATGTGTGTTCTCCATCTCCTTACACCATAGCATCACCTGGTGTCCAGGCAATATATTGCTATATTGTACATATATATATATATATATATATATATATTTTTTTTTTTTTTTTTTTTTTTTTACACACACGGTGTCCATTAAGTTCCTATGCGACTTTTAAATTTCACATGAATATTATGGCCAACTGTATGTGTGTGTGTGTGTGTGTGTGTGTGTATGAATCCTTCATATACACATACACATACACACAAACACATATATTTTTTCTCATTTTTTGCCCCTTTTCTCATTTTTTATTCTTAGTTGTTTGGTTTGGTTTGGCTTGGTTGTATTTTTATTTTCTCATTTTTACTTTCTTCCATAGCAAAGGCTCCTCCATTTTGGTTATGATTTTTCAGCCCCTTTTATTCTTTCTTTTTTAAAATTTCTCTTCTTTTTTCTCTTTTGGTAGACATTTTTCTACTTTTTGCATCTTTCCCATGTAAATTTCTCATACAACAATTAAGATATCCCTTTTTTCTTCATCTTATATAATCACATTTTAAATTTTCTTTCTTTTTTTTGTTTTGTTTTTGTTCAGCAGGCCCAGGCCAGATTTGAACCCACCAGCCCCAGAGCATGTGGCCAGCACCCTAACCACTGAGCTATGGATGCCCCCACTTTTTAATTTTCTTTATCTATTTTTTTTTCCTTTTCTTTGAGGGCTAGAGGGGGCCACAGCATTGTTCTGGTTGGGGGGGGTCATGGCATTTGTGTGGCTCAAGGAAGCCATGAGCTCAGGGTCTAGGGTGTCCTTCTGGCTTTGGCCTTTGGAAAGATGGTATTGGTAGGTCCCCACACTGACATACTGATTTTTTTTTCTATAGTTGGTGGAGGTGGGCGGGGCACCTGTAGTTTACCATCTTTTGCTCAGCCTGGTAAGGAGCTCCTGACCTCCAGGGACCCACCCAGCTCAGGTCCTCAAAGTTCTAGAATTGTGGGTGTGGGTCAAAGCACCCTGTTGAACATTCTATTTCTCTTCTTGCTCACTTTCTCTACTTCTGTCTTTCTTCTCCACTTTTCTTCATTTTTTTCCTCTCACCCCATTCCTTTTTTCTCTTTTTTTGTCCTTTATCTTATTCTTTCCTTTCTCCCTTCTTGCTCTTTACCCTTCTCTTACCTTTGGCCTTATACCAGAAGGCCACTTCAACACCTAAAAACAGAGACAAGGTAATTTAAAGTGAAGGAGATAGTGAGAGGAAAAAGCAGGGGAAGAAAATGAACAAGAAGAAAATACACAAGAGGAGGAATCAACAGAAAAAAAATGGCAACATGAAAAACCAGAACAGAGCATCTCCCCCCCAAGGAAACATGAGGATTCCACCTGTAAAGAATTGGAAATGATCATGGAATATTATGCAGCCTTAAAGAAAGATGGATACTTTACCTCTTTCATGTTTATATGGATGGAGATGGAACCCATTCTTCTTAGCAAAGTATCTCAAGAATGGAAGAAAAAGTATCCAGTGTACTCAGCCCTACTATGAAACTAATCTATAGCTTTCATATGAAGGCTATAATCCAATTATAGTACAAGAATATGGGGAAAGGGGCAAGGGAGGGGAGGGGGGGATGGGTGGAGGGAGGGTAACTGGTGGGATCACACCTACGGTGCATTGTAGAAGGGTACAGGTGAAACTTACTAAATGCAGAATATAAATGTCTTAACACTACAACTAAGAAAATGCTATGAAGGCTATGTTCACCAGTTTGATGAAAATATTTCACATTGTATATGAAACCAGCACATTGTACCCCATGATTGCATTAATGTACAGAGTTATGATTTAATTTAAAAAAAAAAGAATTGGAAATGACAGGAAGGGAATTTAAAATATGGACGGCAAAAACAATAAAGAGAATTGATGAGAAAATAGAAAATAATTAAAAGGAAATCCAAAAATAGAACCAAATAAAGGATAAAAGATATGAAGAATATAAAAAGGATATGGCAGAGCTTAAGGAATTGAAGGAGTCAATTAGGGAACATAAAGACATAGTATGAAGTATCAATAACAGATTAGACTAAGGAGAAGAAAGAATCTCAGAGCTAGAGGATAAAGTTTTTGAGCTAACACAGATAGTTAAAGTGGCAGAAAAGAAGAGAGAAAGCAGAATGTTCACTCAGAGAATTATGGAACTTCATGAAGGGTTCAAACATATGAATTATAGGCATCTCAGAAGGGGAAGAAGAAAGCCTCAGAGGAAGGGAAGTCCTACTGGAGGATATTATAAATGAAAATTTCTCAAGTATCACCAAAGACTTCAACACATTTCTTTCAGAGGGATATCAAACCTCAGGTCATTTCAACTCAAACAGAGCTTCTCTAAGACACATTGTCATGAACCTGTCCAAAGTCAAGATGAAAGAGAATATTCTGCAAGTAGCCAGGAATAAGCACCAATTGTCCTACATGGGCAGATCCATCAGAATGACAGCAGACTTCTCCAATGAAAATTTTCAAGCCAGTAGAGAATTATCATCTACATTTAGCCTTCTTAAATAAAACAATTTTCAGGATAGAATTCTATATCTGTTAAGCTAAGCTTTAAAATGGAGTAATCAAATATTTTTCTGATATACAAACATTAAGGAAATTTGACACAAAAAGACCAGCTCTACAGGAAATACTTAGACCTCTTCTCCATACTGACCATCATATAGGCGAAAAGCCTATAAGTATACTTTTAAATGGTTCCATTTTGTGAAGGCAAGTTTAAAGTCTTTTGTGAGTTAGAAAGGAAAAAAATCCTGGATAGAACTCCATATGTGGCTTAGAACCTAATCACATAGAAGTGATTAAGGGCCAAGCTTCATGGAGGCAGGTTCTGCAGGCAGTTACTTGCATATCTCAGGAATTTCCAGACTACTCTCTAAAGATGATTAAATGCCTCCAAATGGTCTGTTAAAGGATCAAGCATTTAAACCACTATTTTCCCAGAACCTTGTCTTGTGGTTTTGTTTTTGATTACTTAGCATAAGAATAACTTTAGTGAAGTGGTTATCAATTAATCTAGTTAAACCTTAGCCCATAAGAATAGCTTTAGATAATGTTAGTGAAGTGGTTATCAGTTAATCCAGTTAATCCGTAAGCCCACCTGGGGCCAAAGTTTAAGTCATATGTTTATTGATTAAGTTATGTGCCTATATAAGCTTTGGTGGAAGAAATAAAGTTGCTGTTTGCCTGAGTGAGCTTTCAGCCTCCTTATTCTCTGACATTTCATCGCAGCCTCAACCTCTGCAGCTCTGCCCATGCAAGAAATATTCACACAACACCATCACAATGAACTACCAGCAAAATAAACACCCACAAGCAATGGTCTTTCACAAAATAAGATAAACAGAACTCCACAACACTTAGCGATTCTCTTAATAAATGTAAATGGCTTGAATTCTCCATGGAAGAGGCATAGGCTGGCTGATTAGATAAAAAACCACAAGCCAGAGCAAGGTCTCATCTCTAAAAATAGCTGAGCACTGTGTGGTAGGTGCCTTTAGTCCCAGCTACTTGGGAAGCTGAGGCAAAAGAATCACTTGAGCCCAAGAGTTAGAGGTTGCTGTGAGCTATGATGCCCTGGCATTCTATTGAGGGCAACGAAGTGAGACTCTGTCTCAAAGGAACAAATAAACAACAACAACAAAAACACAAGCCAACCATCTGTATGTTGCCTTCAGGAAACACAACTAGGCTCTAAGAAAAAAGCAAGACTAACTCAGGCTGAAGGGTTAGAAAACAATATTTCAGGCAAATGGAAATGAGAAGTAAGGAATGATTGCAATTTTATTTGCAGGTAGCATCACACCAGAATTCCACCAAACCTTTAAAGGAGAGCTTGTACCTATACTATAGAACCTATTCTAAAACAATGAGAAGGGAGAAAACTTCCCCATCACATTCTATGAAGCAAACATCACCCTGATGCCAAAACCAAGAAAGGACCCAACTAAAAGGAAGAACTACAGAACAATTTCACTAATGAATATCAATGCAAAAATACTCAACAAAATTTTACCTAACAGATTGCAGCTACACGTTAAAAAAATTATACATCACAATGAAATAGGCTTCGTCCCAGGGATGCAAGGCTGGTTTAACATATGCAAATTCATAAATGTAATTAATCATATCAATAGAAGCAAAAACAACTATATGATCCTCTCAATAGATGCAAAAAAAGTGATAAAATTCAGCATTCTTTTCTAACAAGAACACTTAAGAATATAGGCATAGGTGGCATATTTCTTAAACTGATTGAAGCCATCTACGACAAATCCACAGCTAATGTCATACTAAATGGAGTAAAACTGAAAGCTTTTCCACTTGAAACTGGAACTACACAAGGATATCCTCTATTGCCACTACTATTCAACATAGTTCTGGAGGGAACACTTTTGCACTGTTGATGGGTTTGCAAACTAATACAACCTCCATAGAAAGAATACAAAGAACTAAGACCAGACCTTCCATGTGATCCTGCCATCCCATTACTAGATATCTATCCCAAAGGAAAAAAAAGTCATTCTATCCAAAAGACATTTCAACTAGATGGTTTATTTAGGCTCAATTTACAATTGCCAAGATGTGAAAACAACCTAAATGCCCATCAACCCAAGAATGGATTAACAAACTGGTATATGTATACATATCCTGTGTATTCTATAAAGATTCAGCCATAAAAAAAGATAGCAACTTTACATCTTTTGTATTAACCTTGATAGAGTTGGAACACATTCTCCTTAGTAAAGTATCACAAAAATGGAAACCCAAATAACCAATGTACTCAATACTAAAATGAAGCCAGTAGGTGATCTAATACATGGCCACATAAGAGAAAAACTCAATTTAATTTAAGCCAGGGAGTGAGGGGGATCAAGGGATGGAGGAGGGGATTGTTGTGCTACCACTTAATGGGCACAATGTAGGTACATGGCACATCTTTTGGTGCAGGACATGAGTATAAGAGGGACTCTACCCAACAAATGCAAATATATATATATTTTTTTGGTTGCAGCCATCATTGTTGTTTGGCAGGCCTGGGCTGGATTTGAACCCGCCAGCTCAGGTGTACGTGGCTGGCGCCTTAGCCCATTGAGCCACAGGCGCCTAGCCTACAAATGCAAATATTTTAACCAAGTTGTTTGTCCCCTCACATTAACCTGAAATAAAAAATAAAATAAAATAAATTTTACAACATGCCTCTGTACACACATGTACATTTATGTACTAAACCTGAAGTGTTTTTGTTTCTTTGTTTGTAGAGACAAAGTCTCACTTTGTCACCCTCAGTAGTATGCCGTGGTATCACAGCTCACAGCAACCTCCAACTCCTGAGCTTAAGCGATTCTCTTGCCTCAGCCTCCCAAGTAGCTGGGACTACAGGCACCTGCCACAATGCCCAGCTATTTTTTTGTTGCAGTTTTCTAGGGCCAGGTTTGAACCCACCACCCTCGGTATATGGGGCCGGCGCCCTATCCACTGAGCTACAGGTGCCACCCTAAACCTGAAGTTTTGTGGGGTTTTGTGGAAAAAAAATCCTACTTTTATTACATGATGCTCCCTGATATTATAATATTGTCTATCCTATTTAATTAAAACAATCCTAACAGTGACTCTCTAAAATGATTTCCTGACCTACTGCTAAATCTGGACACAGTCTGAGGACCATTTTCAAGTTTTCATTAAAGCATTATACTTTTGGGGTGGCCCTGTGGCTCATCGAGTAGGGTGCCACCCCCATATACCGAAGGTGGTGGGTTCAAACCTGGCCTCGGCCAAACTCCAAAACAGAAAAACAGCCGGGCGTTGTGGCAGGCACCTGTAGTCCCAGCTACTCGGGAGGCTAAGGCAAGAGAATCACCTAAGCCCAGGAGTTGGAGGTTGCTATGAGCTGTGTGACGCCACGGCACTTTACCGAGGGCAAAAGGGTGAGACTCTATCTCTATAAAAAAAAAAATAATAAAATAAAGCATTGTACTTTTGGTTTTGATTTAAAGATGGTCACTTCTAAGAACAAGGGCAACATTGAAGGTGTTAAGATAAGCTTTGCCTTTGACTAGCATGATGTTAAGAACAGATTGCTCAAGCTGATCCTGAGAGTCTGTGTGGCTGAAAGATATAGCAGAGATGGATAGCTGCTAATGTGCTTTTGACTGAAAAAAGAAACTCTATAGACACAACTGATTGTTATGGCCTGAATGTGTCTCCTCAAAATTCCTATGTTGAAATCTAATCACCAATGTTCTAGTATTAGGAGGTGGAACCTTGGGATTAGTACCCTTAGAAAAGAAGAATGGGATTAATACCCTTTAAGAGAAGCCCCAGTGAACTTTCTCACACCTTTCACCATGTGAGCAACACAGCAAGAAGGCACTCTCTATAAGTGCCTGTAAGACAGGACCATCATCAGACTTTTTTTTTTGAGACAGTTTCATTCTGTTGCCCTGGGTAAAGAGCCATGGCATCACAGCTCACAGCAACCTCAAACTCTTGGGCTCAAGTGATCCTCCTGCCTCAGCCTCCCGAGTAGCTGGGACTACAGGCACCCACCACAATGCCTGGCTGCTTTTAGAGACTGGGTCTCACTCTGGTTCAGGGTGATCTAAAACTCCTGAACTCAGGCAATCCATCCACTTCAGCCTCCCAGAGTGCTAGGATTACAGGCATGAGCCACTGTGCCTAGCCCCAAACTCAAACTCTCGAGGTCAAAGATCCCATTGCCTCAGACTCCTGTGTAACTAGGACTATAGATGCCCACCACAACGCCCATCTAGTTTTAGAGATGGGGTCTCACTCTTGCTCAGGCTGGTCTCAAACTCCCAAACTCAGGCAATCCACCTGCCTAGGCCCCTAAGAGTGCTAGGATTACAGGCATGAACCACTGCATGTGGTCCAGACACTTATTCTACCAGTGCCTTTGTTGTAGGCCAACAGTCCCCAAAAGACCCGAGTCTGTCTCTGCCTGTCTCAGCCTTGGTCCCCAGCGTGCCCCCTCCCCTTGGGTTAATTCTGAGAACAAGTTTCAGAATGAGGAAGTTCTCTGAGTTCCCAAAGACTCCTTGCCACAGGTAGAACAATAGTAGAAACTCACTCAAGCAGAGTTTCCCAAGCTACTTAGTCTCCCAAGCCAAGTTAGTCCTCATGCCAACTGCCACGATGCAACCCTCTGTGCCAGCCCCCTTATTGTAGCCCCACCCCGAACTAACCACCATGATGTAACCCCCTGAGCCAACCACCTGACTGTAACCCCGCCCTATAACCAGCCATGTTCCACTTTTGTACATGCTTGCTTTGCCACATCAGCACAAAAAAGGGTATAAAAATCAGCCTGTACTGCACTTTGGGGCCGTTTGCCCTTTGGGGCAGCGGTCTGCCTGTGCAGGTGTAATAAATCATTACCACGTGATTTGAGCCTAAGGTGGGGTCTGTGTTTTCCTATGGGTGGTGAGAGTTACAAAACCTTGATCTTGGACTTCTCAGCCTTCAGAACCATGAGAAATAAATTCCTGTTGTTTGTAAGCTAAACAGTTTATGTTATTTTGTTACAGCAGACTGAATGGACTAAGATACTGATCCTCCTTGATCTGTGGGAATATGTAGAAGAATGTTTATTGTGGCATTGCTTATGGTGATAAATAGGTGGAACAACCTCAAGAAAATAATTATTTAACAAATTATAATATATTTATGCTATGAATAAGGAAACAAAAAAAGCACTGCTTTAATATACTGAGAACATTGTGAATAATCAGTGATTTCACTGGAGAATCAGATCAGCTGGACTCTCAGCATAAGAGGATGCATTCAGGAACTCCAAGGGAAGTCAAAGAAATGAATGGATTGAAAAACCTTATCAGGTATAATACATAGTTGAAAAACAAATATTTAAAACTTGTCTTTCAGGAAGCACCTGTGGCTTAGTGAGTAGGGTGCCGGACCCATACGCCAAGGGTGGCAGGTTCAAGTCTGGCCCCGGCCAAACTGCAAAAAAAAAAAAAAAAGCCTAAAACTCGTCTTTCTTTATATAATGCTAACTATGAAAAGCACAACTCAACATTAACTTGGCTACCTGGTTGCTAGGAATATGCAGAAGATTCTAGCTCAGGGATGTCCAGCCTTTTTTCTTCTGTACATTGGAAGAATAAGAGTTGTCTTGGGCCACACAGTAAATACACAAACATTAGCAGAAAAAAAAAAAAAAGGTCTGTGCATACTTTTTTGTGATACCTGACACCACAGGTAAACAAAAATAAAAATGTCCTCATAAAATCAAAATGTGGCCCGTGGACAGCAAGACAGACACCCCATTCTAGCTCTTCCAATAGTAGAACAAACCTGTCCCCAAAGGCATGCCAGGATTTGGGGGGAAAGGGAGTCATGAGACTTCTATATTTATCAGACATATGGCATGGGTTTAAAAGGCTTAGAAATATTAATTCGGAGACATGGAAGAAACATACTAAATTCACTTTTTTTTTGTTACACTAGTTCACTGGAGAAATATCAGGCTATTCATATTTAAAATATACACAGAGGGCGGCGCCTGTGGCTCATCGAGTAGGGCACCTGCCCCATATACCGAAGGTGGTGGGTTCAAACCCAGCCTCAGCCAAACTACAAAACAGAAAAATAGCGGGGCATTGTGGCAGGTGTCTGTAGTCCCAGCTACTCGAGAGGCTGAGGCAAGAGAATCGCCTAAGCCCAGGAGTTGGAGGTTGCTGTGAGCTGTGTGACACCACAGCACTCTACCGAGGGCAATAAAGAGAGACTCTGTCTCTAGAAAAATAATAATAA
>CAUYRH010046766.1:0-33929 GCA_963574655.1 Perodicticus potto
GGCTCGGCGCCTGTGGCTCAACGGGCTAAGGCGCCAGCCACGTACACCTGAGCTGGCGGGTTCGAATCCAGCCCAGGCCCGCCAAACAACAATGACGGCTGCAACCAAAAAATGGCTGGGCATTGTGGCGGGCGCCTGTAGTCCCAGCTACTTGGGAGGCGGAGGCAGGTGACTCGCTCAAGCCCAGGAATTAGAGGTTGCTGTGAGCTGTGATGCCACAGCACTCTATCCAAGGTGACAGCTTGAGGCTCTGCCTCAAAAAAAAAAAAAAAACCAAAAGAAAACAACCCATTTCCTGCTCTTTCCATGAGATTGTGTTAGGGATATAAAGACCTGATTATGCTTGGAATGTTTTTATTTGGCCTTAAAACACTTTCCTTCCAGATACAATAATAGTAATATATATGATTTTGACCCATTTTAAATTTGCTTAGCTTGGCAGCAGAGCTGGGAGGGTGGGGGTTTTGAAGGCGGAAAGACGGGTTCAAATCCCAGCTGAGGATTTGAAAATTCCTCAGAAATTCCCAGAAAAATTCCTTACTAGCTAGTGCCACTGTGTATGGTTCCTGTCTGCCTAGCTTTTTTGCTTGTAACAGAGAAGCAGCAACCATCATGACCAGTTTCCAAGACTGCTGTGAAGATAAATCACATCATGCACCTTTGAAGGCACTCAAGAATATTGATGTTGTTGAGTAAAAGCTTCCTAACACTTACGAAGACCTGAAAGGAATAATAAGCCTTGAAAGAAGTTTTGAAACAAAACAAAAACACTTTTTATCAGGCACAAAAGAGACATAAATTCAAGAAGCTTTAAGTTGGCTCAGGACACATATACAGGTAGTCCCCGAGTTACAAACATCTGATTTGAGTACAAATTACACTTACAAATAGGAGCTATCATATGTAATAGGTAAATGTACCTGTGCCAACTTACACACAGTTTCAACTTAAGAACAAACCTATCTTGCTGGTAACTTAGGGACTTTCTGTATGTATAGTCCCATGTGAGTTAAACATCTTCAGGAAAAAAAATCATACTCTTTCCTTTATCCTGGACTTGATCTCTATACCAATGCTTCTCAAACTTTAATATGCATACAAGCCACTTAGGAATAGTCTTCAAACACAGGTTAAAATTTCGTAAGACTGCAGTGGAACCTACGATCCTGCTTTTCTAATAAGCTGCTAGAGGTGCTGATGCTGTTGACTTGTGGACCACGCTGGGAAGAGCAAGGTAGACCAGGGGCCAGTGGCTACTGGGTCCGATGATGACATTCAGTACTTGTTTAGTACCCAGGACAGTTGTGAAGGATTTAATACCATGTCTGGAACACAGTTAGCCTGTCACTCTTCTGGTTTTATTATTTAATATACTATTGTCTCATATGATCAGAACAGGGACAACATTGATTCTCATCTTCAAGGACATGGTGAGTGAGGACTCCCTGATCCTCTGTGGGGAGAGTGGCCACCTTGCGGTCAACCTTTGAGGTATCCCCTCCCCCAGTGTTCACAGCTAGGGGAGGGCAGAATGTGGCAGCACTGTGGCCTGGCATTATGGATCCCTGGGACAGTCTTGCTTGTAGGGAAGATCAGAAAAGCCATGGCCTAGCTTTGCGTGTACCCAGAAGCCCTGCTTAGGCCACATCCTCAGTGGAGTGCAGTAACACCAAGTGGAAATGGACAAAGGCATTGAGAGGCGTTTGTTCTTTCTTCTCATGATCACACCCCTGCTTCCTGGCTGGGCAGATGTAACTGTCAAGCAGCACTGAAGAGATATACATGGGTGATTACAAAAGTTTTGAGATACACAAAAATCAAGAAACATAAAATCCATGCAGACAGAATCAAATGAAGCCCTACCAGTAACACCGATAAGCAGAGCAAGTTGAAGCTTGTGCAGGTGAATCAGAAAGTACCCTGTCGACTGTGTTTCTTGGAAGTGAAATAATGGACCATTACACAGTCTGTCTCAAAACTTTTGTTGTGACCCACGTATGCATAGGGCTGCTAAATGTCCTGTATATGGCTCCCACGGTCTGTGGTTTTATTTCTTTGAGGGTCATAAGTGTCCCCTGTCTGAACTGGAGATGGGACACATGTGGCACGTGGTGTGGGGGAGACAGTAAAATGTACCGAGAGGAGAATGGATCAGTGAGACCTGCTTCCAACCCCAGCTGTGTGGCTTCAGGCAACACAGCGGTTCTCTGGGCCTCAGCTTCCATATCTGAAAACTGAGGCTGTCTATATATAACTTTTGGAATCATGAAGAACGGAGGAAACGATAGCACCTCTATAAAATGTCACCTTTAATGTTGTGAGTCCTGGCTAATTTTACAAAGGCAGGGTCCACTCAGCCAGGCAGGCTCCCTTGGCTTATCCACCCCCTTCAGGCACTGGCTTGCCTCTCAGCTCTGAAGGTCCTGTGGGACAGCCCACAGGAAGGTGGCCTGGCTACCCAGATGAGTCCTGTTCCCCTACCAAGGTCACACCTGGTGCTGTCTTATGCTCCTGCGCAGCTGCAGGAAGATACTGGTCATCTGCAGCTGGGCAAGCTGAGTGGTTACTCTCAGCCCCAGGTACACTCACCCTTCCTGTTGACCAACCAAAGAGGAAACAGAATGTTTGCAGCAACAGCAGGGAAATCCAAGCCCCCCACAAAGTTACTGGCCTGGTGATTTAAGCCATGAGAAGAAACAAGCCCTAAAAGAAAACCCAAGGAGAAAATTATTTTATTTTATTTACTTATTTGAGACAGAATCTCACTCTATCACCCTGGGTAGAGTGCTGTGCTATTGCAAACAGCAGCCTCACACTCTGGAGCACAAGCGATCTTCTTGCCTCAGCCTCTCAAGTAGCTGAGATTACCGGTGCCCAAAAAAGCCCCTGCTAGTTTTTCTATTTTTAGTAGAGACAAGATCTCACTCTTTCTTAGGCTGGTCTTGAACTCCTGAGCACAAGCGATCCATCTGCCTTTTGGAGAGCTAGGATTACAGGTGTTGAAGTACCCAGTGACGCCATTTTGGGCTTTCATTCTCCATTTTTTTTTTTTTTTTTTGAGACAGAGCCTCAAGCTGTCACCCTGGATAGAGTGCTGTGGCATCACAGCTCACAGCAACCTCCAATTCTTGGGCTCAAGCGAGTCTCTTGCCTCCGGCTCCCAAGTAGCTGGGACTACAGGCGCCCGCCACAATGCCTGGCCATTTTTTTTTTTTTTTGGTTGCAGCCATCATTGTTGTTTGGCGGGCCCAGGCTGGATTCGAACCCGCCAGCTCAGGTGTACGTGGCTGGTGCCTTAGCCCGTTTAGCCACAGGCGCCGAGCCTCATTCTCCATTTTAAAGCAAACCTGAAAGTCCCTAATTTCGTTTCTTGGTAAGCCACACCCCTCCCCATCCCGGTGTGGGATGAATTTTCCTTGATCTCCCTTTGAAGAACAGTTTCCTTCTATCTGTGTCCATTAACATTATGTGGAAACAGTATTACAGTGGCTCTGATTGACTGTTGGGGTCTTCACAGTTTTATCCGCCCCCCCAGCCGATAAAATTGGCAGGACCCAATCAGTTTTAAACTCTAGTATAGGCACAAGAAATGACCAACCCAGGGACTGCACTTTGTTTCCCCAACCCCTCACCCCATACCCACCCCATAAAAACCCCCGCTCGCTGCGAGCACGGGGCTCTGGGTCCCAGCTGCGTCTGGGAGTGCCGGCGCCCAGGCTCAAGCTTGAATAAAACGCCTTGGTGTAATTGCATCGGTGTCTGGTTCTCTTTCCTGTGGTCATTGGGGATCCCCATCCTAGAGTGCAACAGTGTGAGCCACAGCGCCCAGCCACAAATGATTTTAATAAGAAAATGTTGAATATTACAATCCTGCGGGCAGAAGGTTAAAATTGTTTTGTAGGCTGATAAAGCCTTGTAACAGGTCCATGGACGTTTACTCTAAAGATCTCAGGTGTGCATTTTGAAGTTTATCAGTCCTTTTACTACATACTTATCCACACATAGCCACTTGGCTAAATGCTAACCAGAATCTGTAAAAAGTGTCAGGCTTTACTTTCACATAAAAAGAGTCACTCATCAACCAGATTATTCATTAAATGTGATTTCAAAACTCTCCTCAGCTGTAATCCCAAATGGCTCACAGAGATTGGGTTTTGATCATTAGGTTTCATTTGGAGGGGGGGGCATATTCACAAATCAGAACCACTTCCTCCTCTGAAATTCCATCTCTTCCCCACAAATTCTTTATTTCCAAAGACAAATACTCATTGTCTTCTTTGAAGCATTTTCTTAGGAGAAAATGGGAAGAGGGCTATACAGTCCCTGGAACTCCCAACCCCAACACTGAGTGAATGATTCCTCAGCCTGCAAACAGAGCATTAAGTCATAAAACTGTGAAGACCCCAACAGTCAATCAGAGCCACTGTAATACTGTTTCCACATAATGTTAATGGACACAGATAGAAGGAAACTGTTCTTCAAAGGGAGATCAAGGAAAATTCATCCAGGCCAACAGCCATGTGCCCAGCCAGAGGTCTCAGAGGAGCCAGTGCCCAGGTATGAAAGCTTGGCAGGGCCCGGTGAGCTGCTGTGGCAGGTTGCATCAGACCTACAGATCTCAGAATTGTGCAGGCCAAAGTCCTTCCCACAGGCTCTCACTTGCAGCATCCCTACGAACTTGACTTTAGGAATCCCTCCCACACTCACCCCTACTTCTTCCTGCATGGAGAGGCGAGCCCTTGTGCATTTTGAGGCTGGGGGAGGAGGACGCAAGGATATAACCTTGTGAAATAAACATTTCTGGGAACTCTCCAGATTGTTTCAGAATCAGCAGGACACATGAGCCAGCCACAATAGGTTCACTTTCATGTGGATGCTGGAGCAGGCAAGACTTCCAAGTAAAAACTCTGAATGTGAATTTAGCTAGTTTTGGATAAAGACGCCTTTCAGCGTCAATAAACACCATGAATGAGGCCGCGGTGGAGTTACAACTTAATGAGATGAGGGGAAGTGCACCGGGTCAGGCCTCTCTCCCAGCCTCTGTCATGCTAATCAGCTGGGCAGCCGGCAGCTGAAAAACTGCTGGAATTTTTATTTGCATTTCATTTACTTGGAAGGAAATTGACCCAGATGGTCCACAAAGGCCCTGGAAGGCTGGCAAGCAGTGTAGAGCTGCACACTCCTCAGAGGGCCTGCACTTGTCTGCCCATCCCTCTTCGAGCCTAGGGCATAAAGGATTAAAACAGCGTAAGGGAATTGATTTCATGATTTTTAGACAATTTCCCCAAGATTTCAGAAAGGACCTCAAAACTAATTTAATCAGGCAGGAGCTCAATAGCAATTAAGGGGAAGAAAAGCTGAGATAATGAAAGAGGTGGTGAGGATTTTTGCTGTTGCTGGTGGGAACTTTTCTTATTTAGAAAAATCCAAAAAAAAACGAAATGATGTTAATGGATACAAGCCTGGGCACCGAGAGCCAGCGGCCAGCGCCGCAGTCAGCCGATGATGGATTGCCCGCACAGTTCACTTCTCCAAAGACAGCCTCTACAATTGGCCACAGAGGTGTCCCCACTGGCATTTCTGTGGGTATTTGTGTGAATCTGTCAGGCTTTGTCTCTGTACAGTCCCTTCTAGTGAGGGGGCTCGTTCTTCTCCAGGTGAGATTTGGGAACAGGCTCAGGGCTCAGGCTGTCCTCTAAGGAAGGACGGAGGGATTTTCCTCCTGCGGTGCTGGGGTGGGAGGAGAGAGACTAAGGATGGCCGATGAGGACCGGGTGCGTGAAGACATCAGGGACTCTCTCTCTTGAAAGGGACCCTGACCAATGATTAAGCTTGAAAGGGGGTCGCTTGACCGGCATAAACCTCACAGAACAACAAGGCTTGTACGAAAGGTCTTTATCGGTGGGAGGATGCAAAAGAGGGAGAGAGAGAGACGGGGGAAACGAGGAGAGGAGAGAAGGTAGAGGAGGAGAAAGAGAGAGACACGAGACACACGGGGGAGAGGGGGAGAGAGAGAGCAGAGAGAGAAAACCAAAGACAAGGGCACCTTATATAGGTTCGGTTAGGGGAGGTGCCGGGATGGTAGACCAGCCAATAAGGTGTTCCCGCTCTGACGTGAAGAGCCGTAGGGGGCGGGCCATAAGTTTGAACTTTTCAGTGGGTAATCGGGATAGGCAGATGAAGTTTTGCAATTATCTAACAAAGCTAATTCTGCTGGGGCCATCTGAGTTCCCCAGGAAGGGACTGTATGTCTTGGAGCACACAGGCCAGTGATGGAGAAACGTCTGAATATCTGTGTCACCCCCATTCATGTGCTGAAATCCTAACCCCGAAGGGGATGGTATCAGGAGGTGAGAACTCTGGGAGGTGATTAGCATATGAGGGTAGAACCCTCATGAATGGGACTAGTGTCCTTCTAGGAGGAACCAAAGAGCTCCCTCAGCCTCTTTCTGCCACGTGAGGATCCAGCAAGAAGACGGCTGTCTGCAGCATAGAAGAGAGTTCTCATTAGAACCTGACCGTCCTAGCACCCTGCTCTTGGACTTCCAGCCTACAGAACTCTGAGAAAATACATTTCTGTTGTTTGTAAGCTACCTGGTCTACGGTACTTCGTTGTAACAGCTGGACTGGACTAAGACAGAAGGAGGTGCCTGCTCTAGCAAGAGTAATATCTCAAAGTGCCACAGTGGGCACAGGCTTTGGATCAGAGAGCCGAGTTTCTCAGGAACTCCAGCTCAAAAGCAAGGGGAGAGCTGACAGGGTGAGCACCTTGAGACAGTGGTTGTCAGCCAAGTGACTTTGCCACACATGCTCCCCTCCAGGGGAATTTGGCTGGGGACATTTTTTTTTTTTTTTTTTTGAGATATAGTCTTGCTTTGTCACCCTGGGTAGAGTGTAGTGGCATCATCACAGCTCACTGCAACCTCAAATTCCTGGGCTCAAGTGATCCTCCTGCCTCAGCCTCCAGAGAAGCTGAGACTACAGGCACCCATCACAGCTCCTGGATAATTTCCTCTATTTTCAGTAGAGACAAGGTCTCTTGCTTAGGCTGACCTAGAACTCCTGACCTCCCACCTCGGCTCTCAGAGTGTTAAGATTATAGGTGTGAGCCACTGCGCCTAGCCATGGGGACTTTTTTGTTTGTCACAACTAGAGTGGGAGATGCTACTGATTTAAAGCAGTGTTTTCCAAACTTTATCTCACAGCACACTTGAACCAAAAGTTAAACTTCCACGGCACACTTAAATTATGTTGATGAAAAAAAAAAGAGTTAAAAAGGAATATACTTACTGCGCTTTGAACTTCCTTTGAAAATAATTTAATTAATGATCTTTAAAAATTTTAGTGGCACACCTAAGATCCTCTCACGGTACATCAGTATTCCGTGGCACGCTGGTTGAAAATCACTGCTCTAGGGGGGAGAGGCTGGAGATGCTGCCTGGCGTAGCCCCTACCCCCAGTACAGAGTTATCTGGCCCCAAACCCTGACAATGCTGAGGGCGAGACTCTCTGGTCTAAGGAGAGTCTTTCTAGCTCTTGCAGGAGTTGCTGGCATCAGTGGCAGTGTTGGCAGAGGATGCGAACAAAGACCATTGGAGTTAGCACAGGATGAAGGGTTGGCTGACGTAGGGCAGAGGAGCATTCCCCATTGCTACACTGATAAGAGTACAGACTTTGCAGGCAGTGACCCAGGACTGGCAACCCATTCTCCTTATTCAATAGTTGGGAAGATTAACCTGTCTAAGTATCAGTTTTCTATTCCATACAATGGGAGTGATGATCTTATTGGCTCCCATAGCCATTGTGAGGAATAAATGGCATAATGCTTGGTGGCTCAACACAGGGACCTTTTGTCTCTGCTAGGATCTCCCTGAAGGAAGCAATGTTGGGTGCTAGAGTAGCAGGCATCACTGGTGCCCCGGGAGCTGGAGCAGAGACTGGACATAGGTGATGGAGCCAATGAGGGTGTGAGGAGGAGATGTTTGAGATGTGTTCTTCTCCTTGGTGGTGAGAGGACTCAGTCATTGCCCCAAAAGGATCAAAGAATCATAGTTGGGTGGGACACAGAGGCTGGTCAGAAAAGGGGTCTCCTTATGAGGTAGGGACTCATCCAGAGTCTGAAAGCATTGTTGATAACATTTCGTGATTTTCAGTGTCTCTCTTCTCCCAAGGAAATTTTGGTTACCTTTTTGGGGCTGTCCTACAATTACCCTTGGATTTTCCCCATGCTCACCTAGTGACAGTGTCATGAGGAGACTCAAGATACCTCCCAGCCCAACTGCCATCCTCCCCCTGCTGGCAGGCAGGTGATGCCCTGGAGCACCATCACAAAGTGAGAAAAAATTGTAAGAATTACTTCTGGATCCACTGAGCAATCCCTTTGTTCCATCCAAGATGCATCAGACACAAAGGCCAGCATGTGTGAATAAGTGTGACCCAAGTTTGTTGGGTGGCAAATTGTGGGAATGTCCCCCCCGAATATTAGAAGATTTGAAAGGAAACTCTGTAGATTAGCATCTTCACATACCAAGTTGTTAAAGAAAGTGGGATTTTTTTCTTCACATAAGAAGCGAGGGTCTGCTCAGATAGGCAGAGGCCTTTGGAATGAGGAGGAAAGGGTCAGCTATCAATATTTGGCAGAGGTCCCCAGCTCTTGGTGGAAGCCAAGGCATCAAACTATATGGCTCATTTTCCAGTGGTGCCAGGCCAGCTCCCAGAGAGAAGAATTTGAACTGTGGCTCTTGAAACACCCTTCTGTGTCAGCAGACATTGCTGTCCCGGGCCTGACCATCACCTCCAGCCAGGTACTTGGCAAATGTGGGCGGGAACTTACATTGTAAGTATGAACATGCGTCCAAGGACTTTAGGAAAGAACTGTGGCCTGCCTGTTGGGGTGAAGAAGTTGCAGAAGTCAGTGGAGGGAGAGGCATGAAGAAGGGAGCCTGACAAAACGGGCCCAGACGGCATAGCCCTGGAGGGGACGCTTACAGGGAAAGGAGGCTGGGGGCTCACACTGCCCGAGAGACCAGGGGGACCTCTTGAATTATTGCTGTTAATAAAAACCATTTCTCAAGAAGGAAGAGAAAGAAGGGGGATGCGTATTTTTCCAAGCTCGTTGAAAAATGTAAGGGTACTGAGTTAGCAACTAGATCCACTGAACTGAGGCAACACCTGCTAGTCTTAAGTAACGGAGAGTGGCCAAGTCCCACTGCCAAAACTGTGCATCTCTCAGTCAAAGCTGCAGGGTCCAGGGAACACGTTGGTCCAGTGTGCTACTCTGTACTGGAAGATGGGCTGGGTCTGCAAGGAAACACGTATAGTCCTGAAAAGCCAACAGTTTGCATAACAGGAGAGAGAAATGACGCTCAGGCTTTCCTACAAGTCACCCTTGTCCTTGTAAAAAGAGGCACCACTCATATGGGCAGTCTGATTCCTCCTCCTCAGGAACAGTCAGGGTCCTAGACCAATGTGGAGATCGATGAGGAAGGAGGACCATGCTTTGTGGTCATAAGAAATGAGAACCAGATCATTAAAGTGGGATCTAGTCTTTCTCCAGTTGCACTTTTTTTATCTGAAAAGGGCAACGTCCAGAGCCTGGGTCTCACTTGTGCAGCATGGGGGGTGTGCTGGCACCAGGAGAACCCCTTGAGATGACCGTGTGAGCGACAGCAGAGGTGGGCACAGCTGCCCGGGTGGGCCTTTTTAAAATTAAATGTACATGTGTGTGTATCTATATGTGAATAGTTGAAACTCAAAGTTTGGTAGTAAGTAAAACTCCACTTCTTATGGAGTGTGGCGACAGTAGAAGGATTTACCGCTGGGGCCACAGTATGTAGCACACAGAGGCCTGGGCCAACAGATCGGGGCCACAGCCTAAGTCAGAGTTGGTTCCTCACTTGTAAAATGGGGTCCCTTTCTTAGAGTTGTTGTGGGCATTTAAGGAGATGAGAGATGAAAACTGAACACAGGAAAACTAGGACTTAGGATTTAACAAACACATGTGGTAGGTTGTTCTAAACGCTTTACATATATTATGAAATGAGTCCTTATAACACCCCTATGTGTTATCGTATTAATATTTGTTTCACTTTTATAGATAAGGAAATTGTGGTAGGAAGGTTAGATAAGTTGGCCAAGGTCAAGGAGCTAACAAGTGACAGAGCCCGGATTCCAAAGCTCCACCCTCATCCTGACCCCATAGGGCGGATCAATCATCAGGTATTGTTGCTTCAGAGGTCACCCAGCAGTGCCTCCTACAAAACGTCTTTAGAAAAAAAAATCTGTGTTTTAAAAGGCAATCGGGTGATGACAAGGCAGAGACAGTGGGATGAATAATGACCTCTGTTTTGTAACAAACAAAACGGTAGAACGGCATGAGGGATCAAAATGTAAATATTTATTTCTAGATTAATCAATTAACCTACAGTATGTTAACACTAAAGGGCAAGCAGCCTTGTTGGCCAGAATTTGGTTAGAAAATTATTCAAATGTCCTAGAGTTATTCAGATAATCAATTATGTAAGGGGAACAAGAATTTTTTCTGGAGGTCAGCAGATTGTAGTTTTAGAGGGCGATTCGAGCAGTCTACAGAAATTTAAAAGGGGTAAAAATCTTTCCACTAACCAATTATACTTCTTGGCACACAAGAAAGCAAACATTGCACACAGGGACATTGTTAACTGCAGCGTTATTTGTGAAGGCAAGAAACAGGAGTCAATCTTTATATTCATCACAGTTAAAAATCCACACCTAGGGTATAGCTGGAAGAAGGGCTTCTCTGGGGTTACTAAAGATTTCATGCATGCAAGCATGAAAAAAGAAGTTGCAGATTAATGAGAATAGTATGAGCACCATTTATTGTTAAATCAGACTATCTCTACACATTGAGGAGAAAGGTCTGGGAAAGTTATACATTGTTACAAATGACATTCCTGGGGATGGGATGAGTGAATATAGGAAGAGGTGGAAGGCCAGGACTTTCACTTATTCCATAGCACACCTTTGGATAGCACGAATGTTTCAGGGGCATGTATTATTCTTTTTAATTTTTTTAAATTTTTAATTTTTTTTAAATTTCAAATTAATGTAAGGGTACAGACAAAATAGTTACATTGTTTGCGTTAGATAAAGCCCAAGTTGTAGTTGTGGCCCTCCCCCAGGAGGTATGCTGTATGTTCTTACATTGTGCCAGTTAGGTGAGACCACACCAATTGCCCTCCTTTCTCTTCTCCCCCTACCCCCACTCTCCTGCCTCCTGCCCCCCACTTGAGTTTAATTGTGTTTTTCTCTTGTGTGAGCATGTACTTGTTCACCTACAAGCTTTATATTAGTATTGAATACACAGGATACTTGCTTTTCCATTCTTGTGACACTTTACTAAGGAGACTGTTCCCCAGCTCCATCCAGGTTAATACAAAAGATGTAAAGTCTCCATCTTTTTTATGGCTGACTAGTATTCCATGGTGTACATATACAGCAGCTTGTTAATCCACTTTTGAGTTGATGGGCATTCAGGTTGTTTCCACATTTTGGTGATTGTAAATTGAGCTGCAATAAACAGTCTAGTGCAAATGTCCGTATGATAAAGGGACTTTTTTCATCTGTGTAGATGCCGAGTAATGGGTTTGCAGGGTCAAAGTGAAGATCTACTTTTAGTTCTTCGAGGATTTTCCATACTTCTTTCCAAAGAGGCTGCATTAGTTTGTAATCCTACCAGTAGTGTGAGAGTGTCCCCTTCTCTGCACTTCTATGTCAGCATCTGCAGCTTTGGGACTTTGTGATGTTGACTATTCTCTCAAGGTTATTTTGATTTGCATTTTTCTGATGATTAGGGACGATGAACATTTTTTCATGTGTTTGTTGGCCATTCCTCTGTCTTTTTGGAGAAGGTTCTGTTCATAACTCTAGCCCAGTGATAAATGGGATTGTTTGCTCTTTTTTGTTGATTGAATTCTGTGTAAATTCTGATTATCAAGCCTTTGTCAGATTCTTAACTTGCAAATATCTTTTCACATTCTCAAGGTTGTCTGCTTCTTTTAATTGTTAGGCCCTTAGCTGTGCAGAAGCTTTTAGCTCAATTAAGCCCCATTTATTTATTTTTGTTGTTGTGATTCCCAATGAAGTCTTCTTCATAAAATCTTTCCCCAGGCCAATGTCATCAAGAGTTTTTCCCATATATTCCTATAGGGTTTTTATCATTTTGTATCTTAGATTTAAATCTCTCGTCCATCGTGAGTCAATTTTTGTAAGTGGTGAGAAATGCAAGTCCAATTCAAGTCTTTTACATGTGGTGATCCAGTTCTCCCAGGACCATTTGTTGAATAAGGATTCTTTTCTCCAGTGTAGGCTTTTGTTTAATCTTATGCATAGAACATTTTTTCTTTTCTTTTTCTTTTTCTTTTTTTTTTGGCATTTGTCTGCCTTTTAAAGAAAAAAATTGATTCATGTCTTTTGCCCACTCTTTGATGAGGTTGTTTGGTTTTATTTTTTGCTGATTTGTCTGAGTTCTTTGTAGATTCTGGATATTAGCCATTTGTTGCAGGTACCATTTGCAAATATTTTCTCCCAGAGAATGACATTCTAAGCACATATCATCATATATATCAAGCCATTTACTCCATGAAGGCACTGCACTAAGTAACTTACACATATTAACTCATTCCACCTTATTTGACAGATAAGGAAAATGAAGCATGAAATGATTTAGTAACTTTTCCAACATCATTTAGTAAGTAGAAGAGTGCAGTTCAAAGCCAACAATACTAGGCCGAGCATGTATCCCAGCACTCTAGGAGGCTGAGGTAGGCAGATTGTCTAAGCCCAGAAGTTCGAGACCAGCCTGAGCAAGAGTGAAATCCATCTCAAAAACTAGCCGTCCTTGTGGCAGGCACCTGTAGTCCCAGCTACTGGGGAGGCTGAAACAAGAGGATTGCTTCAGCCTAAGAGTTTGAGATTGCTGTGAGCTATGATGCCATGATACTCTACCAAAGGGTGACAAAGTGATACTCTGTCTCAAAAAACAAAAAACCCCTACAACACTGCTCCTAGAGCCCACAGGCTAAAACACTGAGCAATGCAGGAGTAGATAGTCAGCCACCATGAGATGGACCTCGTAGACCTCCTGTTACTGGGGAGCAGAATTTACCAAGGATCCCGGCTGCCACACTCTGCCATCATCACCGCATCTGCGGCCAGCCTGCACTGCCCATTGGCTGCTTCAGCCAAGGACGGAGCATAGCAGAGATTCTAAAGCAGACGCATCCTGGGAGATACACGGCTCTTCTCATACTGTATTTTTACTCTTAGTACTCCCTTATTTCTTTTTTAAATTTATTTTATTTTATTTTATTTTTTTTGAGACAGAGCCCCAAGCTGTCACCCTAGACAGAGTGCCGTGACATCACAGCTCACAGCAACCTCCAATTCCTGGGCTCAAGCGAGTCTCCTGCCTCTGCCTCCCAAGTAGCTGGGACTACAGGCGCCCACCACAACACCCGGTCATTTTTTGGTTGCAGCCACCATTGTTGTTTGGCAGGCCCGGGCTGGATTCGAACCCGCAAGCTCAGGTGTACGTGGCTGGCGCCTTAACCCGTTGAGCCACAGGTGCCAAGTCTCTTTTTAAAATTTAAACTCTATGTGTATAACATAAAAGTCACTGCTTCACAGTGAACAATTCAGTGAATTAGTATACTCTCAGTGTCATACAACCACCAATTATATCTTGTTTCTATCATCCTAAAAGGAAATCCCGGATCCATTAAGCAGTTGCTTCCCATCAGCCCCTGTCAACCCCCGGCCTGCTTTCTGTGTCATAAAAATGAGATCTACAATATGTAACCCTTTGTTTTTTCAGTACAATGTTTTCTGGCTTCTTTTACTTAACACGTTTCCGAGGGGCATCCACGTTATAACATGTATCAGTGCTTCATTTCTTTTTATGGCTGAATCACATTCCATTGCTTGTAATATATTGCAATTTGTTTATTCATTATCTGTTACCTGACATTTGATCTGTTTCCACATCTTTATATTTGAGCCTCTGGGCCTGGAATTGCTGGGTCATATGGTAATGATATGTTAAATTTTTTGAGGAAACAACAAAATTTTCCATCACAGCTGAATCATTTTACATTCCCACCATCAGTGTACAAGGGTTCCAATATCATCACACCTTCACCAGCAATTAGTATTTTCCATTTTTTTAAATTATTGCTTTAGCTATCCCAGTAGTAGGTGTGCTGTGGTATCTCATTGTGGTTTTGGATTTCCCCAATGACTAATGATGTCCAACATGTTTTCATGTGTTTATTGGCCATGTGTACATCTTTTGTTGGACAAATGTTTATTCTAATCTCTTTGCCCATATTTTAAGTAGGTTATTTATCTTTTTATTGTTGTGTTCTCAGTTCTTTATAAATTCTGAACCCAAGTCCCTTATCAGATATGTGATCTGTAAATATTTCTTCATATTATGTAGGTTGTATTTTCACTCTCTTGCACAAAATAATGTGGTTCTAGTTTTTCTCTTAATGTGCTTCATTCTTGAAAACAGTTACTTGCAAATGTAGGTGCTGCCAAAAAGTGATGACACGAATAAGGCTTGATTGTGAAGCAAAGGATATATGGGAAGATAGGACATATAAAATCTGATAAAGAGACATGATCAAATTTTTCTTTTAGTTGAATGTCAGATTGCAGCTCCGGGCATTCCATTTGAAAATTGGGAGGTAACATATTTATGTTGACTAAAAATGGAGTTGCAAATGCACCAAAATATGGCTTATTTTCAAGTACATCTTGAAATGTGTTTTCAAATTATTGTATCAAGTCAAAAAGCAAGACTGTATGTTGTTCACTGTTTACTGGACTGTGTTTAGCCTGTTGTAACTGTAGCCACCTGTAAGAAAAATACAGACCCCCACTTTTGGGTACAAATCAGAGGTGATTTATTTACTCCTGAGCAGGGGGCCGCTGCTAGAAAGGCAAACGGTCCCGGAGAGAAAAGCAGGTAGCCTTTTATACCCTTTTTGTTGCCATGCAAGCAAGCAAAAACAGAAGCAAAACGTGGCGGTTAGCTTGGGGGGCAGGGTTATAGTCAGGGGATTACAACGTGGCCACTGTGTGGCATACTTGGGACGGTTGGCACAGAAACAGCTTTGGAAATATAGTAGCCTGGGAACTTTGTGCAGGTAATGTTTTCACCATTGTTTACCCTTTGCTAAGGGGGTTGGGGTTAATTTCTCATCATTGTGTTTTGCCATTGCTAGGGAGTTGGGGGACTTGGAGAACTTCCCTGTTCTATTCTGAAACCTGCCTTTGAAATTAACCAGGGGGAGCATGCGCGGGGACTAAAGCTAAAACAGGCTGAGACAAACCTGGGTTCTTTGGGGGCGGGGGGCCTGCTGTTTATCACAAGCCAATGTGTCAAAATGTATAATATTGTTTGCCTTAATTTGAGTTTGCCGTAATTTCAGTTTCATTTGGAACACTGTTAAGGTTTGAAACATTGTATTGATAAGTTGGTTTTCACCTTGAAGATGCATGTTTAACTCATTTACATCAGTGGTTATATCCATTAGAAATGCTAAATCTGTAAGCCAGTCCTTTAAATCTTCAAGTTCTGGCACAAGATACTATAAATGAATGAATAACATGTCGTAAGTCATACAATCTTTTCAACATTTGGCCTTGACTTAGCCATCTTACTTCTGAAAAGTAAACGATGGTGCTATAGTCAGCATCAATACTTACAAAGAATTCCTGGAAGAGGTGCCATGATTCCATTCCTTGGCCCTTATGAAATTCAGTCTTGATGATAATTTGCATGAGTGTTATCTATTTTTAAAGCTTTGGTGCACAAATTTTCTTGGTGTACTATGCAATGAAACTTCATCAATATGAGTTTTAGGTGGTGATTGCATTGTCTTCTATTAATTTTACAAGTCCTGGCTTGGGGCCATTAGTTCAGTGGTTAGGGCGCTGGCCACATGCACAAGGGCTGGCAGGTTCCAACCCAGCCCAGACCTCCTAAACAACAGTGACAACAACAACAACAACAAAATAGCCAGGAGTTGTGGTGGGCATCTGTAGTACTAGCTATTTGGGAGGCTGAGGCAATAGAATCACTTAAGCCCAAGAGTTTGAAGTTGCTGTAAGCTGAGCTGGCACGGCACTCTACCAAGGGTGACATAGTGAGACTCTGTCTCATAAATAAATAAATAAATAAAAATAATTTTACAAGTCCCTCTCTTTTACCTACCATTCCTGGGACACCATCAGTAACTATACCAAATATGTTGACAATGGACAAAGAAAATTGCCTTAACATATTTTTTACTGCTTTATATAAATCTCTTGATTTAATTGTGTCCTTTAATGGCATTAAAGAAGCCATTTCTTGAGTGACATTATATTCCTCAATACTTCTAATAAAAATGGCAAATGGCGTCAGTGCTGTCATCTATCGCCACAGCATAAAATTTAAAATTAGCGACTTTACTCTCCAAACTTCTTTTGATAGATTTTCCAGTTTCTTCAATTCACCTGGCTACCATCTGGTGAAACAAACTGATTTTAGGCTTGGCACCTGTAGCTCAATGGTTAGGGCACCGGCCACATGCACTGGGGCTGGCAGGTTTGAACCTGTCCCAGGCCTGTTAAACAACAATGACAACTACAACAACAACAAAAGTAGCCCTGTATTGTGGCGGGTACCTGTAGTCCCAGCTACCTGAGAGGCTGAGGCAAGAGAATCGCCTAAGCCCAAGAATAGGAGGTTGCTGTGAGCTGTGATGTATAGCACTCTACCGAGGGTGACATAGTAAGACTCTGTCTTAAAAAACAAAACAAACAAACAGAACTGATTTAAAAATAGCCCCTTTTTTGGGGAGGTGCCTGTGGCTCATTGAGTAGGGTGCAGGCTCCATTTGCTGAAGGTGGCGGGTTCAAACCCGGCCTCGGCCAAACTGCAAAAACAGAAAAATAGCCGGGTGTTGTGTGGGCGCCTGTAGTCCCAGCTACTCGGGAGGCTGAGGCAAGAGAATGGCCTAAGCCCAGAAGTTGGAGGTTGCTGTGAGCTGTGTGACGCCATGGCTCTCTACCAAGGGCAATAAAGTGAGACTCTGTCTCTCCAAAAAAAAAAAAAAAAAAAAATCTCCTTTTTTGGAGTAAATTATATCTGCCATGCTTTTCATACATTGCATAATAAACTCACCATCAGTAAATGATTTTGATTTTTTTTTTTTTGCTATTAAATAAGCTGCCACACAACTAGCTTTTACAATGGAATCTGAGATGTAAATTAAAAAAAAATTTTGTAGAGAAGTCAATTTTTCAGTTCCACTATTTTGTTCATATCACTCAGGCTTTCAAATGCATTCAATTTGGAAGCATGTTTTTGCACATGATGCCTTTTCAAACTATAGTCTTCGAAAACTTGCACAGGTCTCAACAAATTAAGCAGAGTGCCTATTTGCCTCAATGAAAAAGTAGTCATCTATCCACTTTTCATTGAACAATCTTCCTTCATCCATAATTTTTCTTTTTGGGGGGGTTCTTTTTTCTTTTGAGACACTATAAAAGCCATGCTGGGGTTAAAACAATAATAGTAGATGAAAGACTATATCTACTTTTATTATGAAAATTACTCGAGAGCAAAATGTCATAGAAAGCAAGGTTTGGACCCTTCCACATCTTGGCTGCCAATGCAGGGCAAGGCAGAGGCCGATTAAAAAGCAAAGCAGGTGATGTGTGAGATGCCACCAAGGTGTGGAAATTCCCTCAATAAGAATGCTTACCTGACTTCTCAATAAACACTTAATGTTGCAAGGGTATGTTGAAATATAATTAATAATTGCTGCCTCGCCATGAGCACATATAACCTCGGATGGTGTCAATTCGACTGTCTGAGCTTGGAAGATAGCACACTGGAAGCCACACACGGCTGTAAAACTGAAGCCGTGTGTATGTCCAAAGAGGGAGAGTGTGTGCATGTTTCTTTCACATGGCGTTGTGACACAGCGTCATCTACAAAGTTCATGCTTGAGAACTGACCAATCAAGTTCCATCGAAAAATCACAAAACCCACTCATCATGTTTCTAGTAAGTTTCACATTTTGTGTTGGGCCATGTTCAAGGTCATCCTGGGCCACTTGGACACCCCTGCTCCAGATTGAGGTTGTTCTATTAGGGCGCTTCTAGCAGCAAGTTGCAGAAAGCCCTGTCCCACCCAGTTCCACATTAGGACTTGTGTTATTGTCCACGGAGGAGTCCAGAGGTGAGGCAGCTCCCAGGGGCACTTTCCACGTGGGCCTGGTCTCTCAGCCGTTCTCCTGGCTTTGCTTTCCTCTCTGCGTCGTCTCATCTCCAGCCTGAGCTTGAAGGCTCAGGAAAACACGCGCTGACCTCTGGATGTTTTGTGTCCTGGATTTAAAAAAGAAGATGCTCTTCTAAGAGTAAGAAATTTTTCTCTGGGGGCCTTGGCTGATGTCTCCTCACATTTTGCTGGTCAAAATTCTGTCTTGAGGTAAAGTTTTAAACCACTCATTGGCAAGTGTTTGGTTTGCTCAGACTGGTCAGTATGACTCTGAGGCTGGGGGTGGGATTTACTTCCACTTAATCAGGTGGAGGAGGTGAGAACTGCTGAATAAAAACAGAGATCCAGTAAGTAAAGGGAAAAAGGTTCTACCTATCAATGTTGCTCATGAAATGATTAACTTTAATGTTACCTACACCTCCTGGGTGAAGGACTCAGCTACAACTTGGACTTTACCAAACAACGTAACCTAACTATCCATGCCCTTACGTTAATCAAAAAAAACTTCTAAAAAATTTTTAATGCCACCTCATTTGGAGATTGGAAATATGGTTTACATTCATGTTAGTAAAACATCAGAAGGAACCTAAATGGAAGCCAGGACTATGGAAAAATCTTTCCTAAGTGCCCTCCTCTTCCACCAGTGCAACCACCCTCTATCTTCCACAGTGCGAGCAGAGTTGTGCTTACAAAACATGAATGAGATTGCCATCCCTCCACTGCTCAAAACCTTCTAATTGCTTTCCATCACTGGGCATAACATTAGTAATAAAAAATAATACTAATAATAGTAGCTAATCTGCTTTGCCCACTGGGCCTGCCCTGTCTGTGTCCAGCCTCCTCTCTGACCTTTGCTCTCGCCCTTCCTCACTGTGTGTTCTTTTCCTTTTCTTCCCTCTCTCTCTCTTTTTTTTGCTATTCCCTGAAAAAGTTCATTCCCACTTGAGGACATCTCAGGACATTTGCACCTGTTGTCCTCTCCACCTGGATTGCTATCCACACCCATGTTATTTGGCATTGCTTGATCTTTCATTTTATTGTGGTCTCTGCTCATCTATCCTTCAGAGAAGGCTTCCCTGACCACCTTGTCTAAATCAGCCCTTCTCCACCACTCTTCTAACCCTGACCCTGCTTTACTTCTATCTCTTAGATACTTTTTATTTTCATTTCATTTCATAGACTGGGTCTCACTCTGCTGCCCAGGCTGGAGTGCAGAGGTATGATCATAGCTCACTTGCAAACTCCAACTCCTGAGCTCAGGCAACCCTCCCACCACAGCCTCCTGAGTAGCTGGGACTACAGGTATACATAACCACACCTGACTATTTTTGTTTTTTTGTAAAGATGGGGTCTCACTATATTGGTCTGCCTTGGTCCCCCAAAATGCTGTGATTACAGACATGAGCCACTGCACCTTGCCTTTAAAATATTTTTAGTTGAGAAATATATCCCAAACAGAGAAGTGTATAAATGTATATTTACAATTAAAACAAGAGTGTTAAATCAGCATTAAGATGCCCAACACCCAGATTATAGAATTGAAACTGCTAGTGCATTTGGGTTTGCTTCTCTCTCCTTTCCAGAGTTATCTCAACTTTTAGGTTAATCATTCTTTTAATCTTCTGATGTATCACAGATACATATGTATCCTAAATTTTATATTGGCTTACTTTTGAAAAACTGAGTAGTGGAGACAATACCCTCAAACTCCTACTGATTCAGGGTGTTGCCTGATTCATGAACACTTCTTTGCTCAAATAACTTCTGCTAAATTTAACTCATCTAAAGTTTTTCTTTTAATAATGTACAGACTATGTTTTTCTTTGAAATTACTTCTATGACCTCACTGTGGTAATAACAGGCTAACTGTTTATTGTACAATCCACAAGTAGTTTGCCAATGTCAATTTTAAACTCCAAAAGTGAGTTTAGAAGTATTACATATTTCAGCTACTGTCCACTTTCCAGTGTCCTTTTCTAACTTCTCTTTTTGCTATAAAGATGTAAACATGGACTCTGGAGAAGTTGTCTTGATCAAACTCTGGGGCCTGCCCTTTAGCTGTGTAAACTCGGAGAAGTTATTTAACTTCTCTATGATTTGGCTTCCTCATCTGTAAAAGGTATGTAATAGTGTTAATAGTAATAAAGAGGGAAAAAAGAAAACAAACCGAGTAGCAAATTAGTTGTACAAGGAAAGGGTAATATCATCAGTGTTAGAGGAAGGCTCTAAGGAGAAGACAGTGAGTGGCGTCCATTTCTCCATGGGCTGACAAGTGCTTGGCAGGGCTGTAGTGGAGACCAGGCATGGGGCCCAGTAGGAAATCGTCACAGGGATTGGGTTGCTCTGTATTTTCTGCTTCTAAGTTTGGCATGCCCTACCTCCATCTCACAAGGGCAGATCAAAGCAGGATACTTCCAAATATTGGCATGAATGTCCTTGGCTGATCCAGGCAGCAGCAGGTCTCAGAAAGGCATGGAAGGAAGGACGATTGTTCCTAAACTTTTATCTCTAGCTTGGACTTCTCCCTGTGCTCCAGACTCGTGTGTCCAACTGCCTAATAATATTTCTCCATGGATGTGTAAGAGGCATCTCACATTTGCTAGCTCCCAAACCAAGTTCCAAGTGCCTCTTACCATCTCTCCAAAAAAAACTTGCCTCTCTCTGAGCTTTCTCTGTCCCTTAAACGACAACTCCTTTCTTCCAGCTTGTCTTGGAGTTGTCTATACAACTCATCATTGACTCCTCCTTTTTATTCTCTATGAATTTCATTTATCAGCAAATCCTACCAGTCTTATACTAAGATTATATACAGAATCTGACCTCTTTCCACCATGTTCCCTGCCTCTAACCTTTCTCAATCTATCAATAAAACCCACTTGGATAATTTCAGTAGCTTTTGAACAAGAATGCTCCAAAAAGGAAGGAGTGCTTTGCCTGTTGCCTTTATAATTTTATTCTCAGAGTCTAAAATATTGCTTGGCACATAGTAGGCACTTAGTATGTATTGACGGATGAATGGACCAATTTTTCTAGGCACTTCATGAAACTTTCCCTCTGTAAATTCATGTCCATCGATTTTAACATTTTTTAAAAAATATTTCATTGATTATTTCCTCCTCTCTATTATCTCTGTTCTTTTTTCCTGGAACTCCTACTCTTCAGAAGTTGAACAACCTAGAATCATACTCCCCTTTCTACTTTCCAAATCTTTATCTTTTTTCCTCTGCTTTTTGGAGGATTTCCTTAACTCAGTCTTCGGACCATTTCTTTAAGTTTTTCATTCCACTATCCTGTTTGTAACTTCTAGGAGCTCTTTTTTGTTTCCTTGATTTTTTTCTTCCTTAATAACTGTGCTCAAGGATATATAAGGTTTTTGTCCATCTTTCTGAGAATAGCACGTGACACCTGCTCCTTCTCTTCTCAGAACAGAGGGCCCTCTTGTCCTGCTGTCCAGAGGGTCCTGTGCATTACAAAACTGCAGTGCCCAGGCTTCGCACCTGTGGCTCAGCGGGCTAAGGCGCCAGCCATGTACACCTGAGCTGGCGGGTGCAAATCCAGCCCGGGCCCACCAAACAACAATGACGGCTGCAACCAAAAAATGGCCGGGCGTTGTGGCAGGTGCCTGTAGTCCCAGCTGCTTGGGAGGCGGAGGCAGGAGACTAGCTTGAGCCCAGGAATTGGGGGTTGCTGTGAGCTGTGATGCTACGGCACTCTATCCAGGGTGACAGCTTGAGGCTCTGTCTCAAAAAAAAAAACAACAAAACTGCAATGCCCAGTGGAGTGGAAGGGGTGTCAGGGTCTTGGGACCGAATAGCTCTTTAAATGGGTTCACCTGTCCTTCTTTCCTTAGCTCCCCTCCTTCACCTCTGGTTTCAGAGATATGTGGTTCTTCCAGGTCCTGTGCCTGTTGAGGATTCTGTGACATAAACTGAGCTGGTCTGGAGATTCAGCTTGCTTAGTTTGGCAACAATCATTACTGACTGTCTCTCTGATTTATAACTTCTAAATTCTGCTTTTGTTCATCTCCTATTCTCCTAGATTCTATAGACTGTGTCTTTTAAAAAAAATCCCTTTACTTTGATTTTAGTGGCATTTCCAGAGAGATCAAACTGGATGCAAGTGTTTATCGTATTAACCTAGAACTCCTTCTTTGATGTTCTTTCATGCAACTATCACAATTTGACACCATATTATATTTTTAATTGCTTACTTTTATGTTTCCCCCCATTGGAATGTAACTCTTTGGCCACAAAGACTTCATCTGTCATTTTATTACTATTTTGCTAAAACTAATATTTGTATATACTCAACAAATACACTAAATAATAAAGGCCTCAAAGGGGAATTGTCTTTTAGACACATTCACACTCCCCAACTCTGCTAGCAACTTGATCTTGGGCTTCTGGCCTCTAGAATGGTGGGAAAATAAATCGCTGCTGTTTAAAGCCACCCACTCTGTGGTACTTTGTTATGGCAGCCTTAGCAAACTTCGGTTCTGATATTTAATTAAAACAATTAGGTTTTGTTACTTTTATTGTTTTTGGCTGCCATAAATCACTGCAAACTCATACTGAGGACTAAAACCCTAAGAAGTTTTTCCCTGGGTGCTAAGGTTATATAAGAAAGAATTTGTTGGCTTGGCGCCTGTGGCTCAATGGGCTCAGGCGCCAGCCACGTACACCTGAGCTGGTGGGTTCGAATCCAGCCCGGGCAGCCAAACAATGGCGGCTGCAACCAAAAAATGGCCGGGCGTTGTGGTGGGCGACTGTGGTCCCAGCTACTTGGGAGGCGGAGGCAAGAGACTCGCTTGAGCCCAGAAGTTGGAGGTTGCTGTGAGCTGTGATGCCACAGCACTGTATCCAGGGTGACAGCTTGAGGCTCTGTCTCCAAAAAAAGGAAGAAAGAATTTGTCTGTACATTTGGGGGTAATTATTCTGGGGGTTAGGACTTCCTTACGTGAATTTGAGAGGACATGATTCAGTCCAAAACATTTTACCCTTTGGCCTTCACCAAATTCATGTCCTTCTCATGTGCAAAATATATCCTCCCTCATCCCACTAACGCCAAAAGTACAAAATCTCATCTAAAGATGACATGAGTGAGGTATAAATCATCCTGAGGTAAAATTCTTCTCCAGCCAGAAGCCTGTGAAACCAGACTAGAAGTTACTTGCTTTCAAAATATAACGGTGGGACAGGTATAGGGAAAGCATTTCCATTTTAAAAGAAAGAAATCAGAATGAAGGGGGTGTCGTGGGCCCCAAACAAGTCCCAAACCTAGCAGAACAAATTACATTAGATTTTAAGGTTCAAGACTAATCCTCTTTGTCTTCATACTCTGTCCTTTGAGCTGACAAGAGTGGCCCTGCCTTTGGGGCCCACCAAGGTGGTCTTCCCATCCCTGGGCCCTTGGTGGGAACGCTCACTCCCCAGAAACAGAGGAGGAGACAGCCTTGTCCCTAGGCTTCTTTGAATTAATAATCAATATGTCTTGAATTAATAATTAACATCACCAACAAAAAGGCCACCAATCTAAAGATGCCTGTATTTTAGCTCACAGCAGGAAGGGAGGAAATTGCCTTTATAATACAGGTCATATACCCAAAACAAGGATGGTAAACTATGACCCAGAGGACTCCAATCTCCTCATCTCCAAAAGATAGATATTAAACTCCAAACTCTATTCCATGAAAAATTATGGTCTGTACTAAAAATATAAAGGCAGTAACTTTCTAGAGATGTGCGCCATCGAAGAGTCTCAATACAGGTTTTTAAAAATATGATCAAAAGATTTAAAGCAAAACTATGTATCCCTGTTTTTTAAACATGTATCTTCTATTAAATATGCATGTAGTAGAAAAAACAAAACAAACAATACAGGTTTTGTCCTAACAGGGTTTAAAGGGTCCACAATCCTCAGGTCAGTAGAGAGGGGACAGAGGGATGAGGAATGGTGGCTCCTGGCTCATCTCGCCACTCCTCACCAGTCCTGGGGACATACCCTGATGACAGCATGGGGGTGGGTGTGACTTCTGGGAGGGTAAAGCTGGAGCTAACAGCCACTTATTGGCCTACCTCCAAGGCCTTGTCTGGGAAATGTATTTTTGTTTTTTTTTAAAAGATAGCCTTAAAAAAATTTCTTGTATCTTACAGCAAGAAACCTCCCCCCACCCCGTGAGTACTTACCAGTACTTAATTTCACGTGTTCTTTCGTACGTCTCAAGATCTGGTAACTTACAGTTTTCCTTGCAGTGTGGACTTTGCGGTCACAAAGATATGGGTTCTATTCCTCCACCTGTTTACTGAGAGATCTTGAAAAGTCCCTTGATCTTTGAGTCTCAATTTCATCCTTTATAAAATGAGGATAACAAAAAAATAACTAAATAAATGAGGATAACAATATCTCCCTCAACATTTATGCTCTATGATTTTACTACAATAGTAGCTAACAACAATTAAACAGGAGCTCTCTTAGCAGAGATACTTCTTCATGAGTTTCAAAAGCTCTGTCTCTGAAGTTTTGAGATTTCTACACATATATGTGCCCGATGGGTTCTCTGCATCCCCCATTTGTCACAGAGCCTTAAAACGTTCGCTAGATTCCAGCCTGGGCACTTCATTTCCACTAGGTCCAGACTCTTCAACTGCCTCTCACGGGCGTGGCTAGAATCTTCTCCCTAGCTAATCGTGTTGATAGAATTATTTACATGAAAAAAATCTTCAGAATTGTGGTATCTAGCAGGGGGAAGTGGTCTCAACAGTTTGATTTGCAGAGTCTTTCTACAAGGAAGTGAATGGATTATTTTTCTATTCTTTTGAATGGTGGTGTGGGAATGATTAAACCTGAAAATAAGAGGAGGAAACAGCAGGCAGAAGCCCTCCTGTAGCTGATGGGCACTTTTCTGGCTTTTTACTGCCAGTTCCTCCTCTTCCCTTGCCTAGCTCCCTCTACTGCTCACGCTCTATTTTTATTCATTCATTTTTAAGAGACTTTAATTGCTATGCTCCAAATTCTGCAATAAACCACATTCTACTTTTTTTTCTTTTTTTGTAGAAACAGGTCTTCACCCTTGCTCAGGCTGGTCTTGAACTCCTGAACTCAAGCCATCCACCTGCCTCGGCCTCCCAGAGTGCTAGGGTTACAGGTGTGAGCCACCGTGCCTGGCCCACCTCTCACACTTTAAATGAGCATTGTTTGTGACCACTGTTGCCATGAAGACACACACACAAAAAGATAGGGCTTTTAAATACTGCCGTTCCTTAATGTGTCTAAAAGAAAACTTAACCTCACCTAAATTCAAAGAAGAATATGAACTGAAAAAAAAGACAATTCACTATCGGGAGTTCTGGGCAAGAATGGATAGCCCAGAGTGGGGAGCAGTGAGGCCAACCTCAGCTGAAGCTTCATGAGGCTGCCGTATAAGGTATAAAGTGGACAAAACCTCCTTAAGAAGAAAATGGAATTCAAGACAATAGCTTTCCTTCAACTTTAGCATTTGTTCATCTTGTATAAAATTAAAAACAAATCCAAACTTTTCTCCAAAAAAAAAAACCGAAAAATGTTTCTCTAGTCACAGCCAGACTTCAAACAGCCCTAAAATGTCCTTTGCCTACATAACAGATAGTTCAAGGAAGCCAAAAAGGGCCCAAGGGAAGATTTTGTATGGGAACTTCAACTTCCCATTCCGTTTGACTTTTGGTCTTTAAAATACAGGTCAAATCAATGAATTTAATGAAGACCCATAACACAATGGCTTTGCCTTGCATTTTGACCCACATAAAGGGGAGGCAGTCCAGGGCACAAAGCTTCAGCAGAACTTTAAGTGGTTAGTACACAAATGTGACAGAACGTTTAGAATCCCAGAGACTTGCGAGGCCTATTGACAAGCAGTTAAAAGTATTTGAAATAGCTGCATGAATGAACTTTGATAAGGTAGCACTATTGTCTTCCATTGTCTCTTTCTCTTCATACGAAAACTCCCCCCAAAGAACAAGAGTCAATGAATGTGGAACGTAGTGTCAGTTTTACCGGACTGGGACGCCTTTCAGCCCCACGACTTTTTGTGGTGAGTTCATGCTATTTAAAAGTATTCTTCCCTCTGAGCTTCAACTCTAGCAAACGGTGACTTCTTAGTTTGCTACCCACCCAAGTCTTTTCCATCTCTTTTCACCCCATGAATAGTTCTTTAAGTTAAAAGCAGTGAAGATTAATTTCAGCATTTTTGCTTCTGCTCCACACTTGAAGTTTTCAAGGCGGAGACCTGAAAGCGCCCAGCCCTTAGCTCAGTGCTGGGGGTGTGGTGGGGTTGGAGCAGAGGGGAAGGAGACTTGTCCTTCTGAGACCTAAAGAAGGTCCCCCTTCACGCCAAGGACACAGGCAGGCAGCTTCATTCCAGAGAACTGCCAAATCACCTTTAGACCCAGGAGAGATGAGGAGGCTCAAATAAATTCTAAGTGCCACAGTTTGAAGAAGTGTATAGTGAAGTGAAGGAGGATGCAAAGAGAGGGGGCTTTTCAACCCCAGACAACTCCTTACGAATGAATGTGAGCCAGTCTCTTCATTTCAGGAAAGTCCTGGGTCCAAGGGTCATCGCTACCTGTCTTTATAGATTTTTTTCATTGGCAAACGTCCACTTTTTAAAGCTTTGTCTAAAATATCAGTTCGGGGGCGGGGGAGGGGGCAGGGGCTCCACCATTGTTTGAAGACACCCTCCCCTCTCCCATTGCAAGTTGTGTGAAAACTGTGGTGGGACGGGAAACGTTTATAAAGGCCCCTTCTAAAGGGCCATGTGTTAGTTTCACAGGGTTTCATAGTTCCAAGATTTGCTAAATATGCTTTGGGGGGTTTTCTCAGTAAATCTCTATAGATAGATTTTATTGTATTTTACCCTTTTGTCTGTTTTTTTTGTGTTTGAAATTTTCTCCCTTATTCATTGACCAGTAACTTTCTGTCACCCATCTTTGACTTTTCTCCTTACATCTGCATTTAAGCTGTCATTTACTTCTGCCGTTCCCTCCTCTCAATATCTGACAGCCAAAGCCTCCATGCGCTTTTATCCTTTTGTGTTTGCATTATGACATAACCTGTGCGAAGTGGCCCGGCTCCCCAATTCTTGTATGTAAAATTTGCAACATTTTTTGAGACGGGTCAGTGCCCATTTTTGGGATCCTTTTCTTTATCTGAGTACCGTGTTAAAACTTTTTGCAGATGTGGCCTATTCAGGAGCTGGCTGCGGCTGCATGCAGAGATGAGGAAAAGAAGAAAAGGCCTTCCTATTTTGTGATTGCCATAGTAACTCAAACATTGCCAGTGTGTTTGCTGGTCTGGTCAGCCGCAGCCTGGGAGCTTGATTTCCTGTGCAATCAAGCCCTCTACTGGAGATCATGGCTCGTGTGACACAGGGCTACACAGAGGACAGTGTGCTTGTTAGGCCTGAAATTAAGCATTTAACTTTAAAATAATACCCATTTGTATCCATTTTGTTCAACATAACAACAGCTGCTGTCCTTGGAATGACAGACTTGCCTTTTTAACCAAAGCTTCATATGACATTTATGAATGAGGCCGGCTCCATTCATTTGCGGTTTGAATTCACAGTAGTTATTTTTGCCTTTTTTTTTTTTTTTTTTTTGCCCCTTCTCCAGCATATGGGTGAAATTCAACATTATTCAAGTAATTATATACACAGTTCATGAGGAGGAAAAAGCCTGCTTTGTCTGTATCATCTCTCTTAAACTACTTGGTGGGTGTTAGTTCCTTTTCTTCTAAAGAAGACAAAATATAGAGGACAAATTGATGGTAACTTAAAAAATGTTGATTGCCTTGAAATAGAACGAAAGAAGAGGCAATGTGGTCCCTAAGGCTTTGTTTATTTATTTTTGGGTTAAACAACTAAAAACATCAATCTAAGTTGCTCAATGGGAAAGAGGCAGGGAAATTGTGAGCAGAACCCTCCTGCCAATGTCATTGAAAAACTACAGTTCTGCCTTCTTGTTTTGCCTGCCAAGTGCTCAGGGGCCCAGAAAAATGCACAGAACTACGGGGCATTACCCAGGTGCCCAGGATGCCCAATTTGGCACAAAGGACCACAGTATCCTTTCAGAATACTCTGCAGCTTCACAATATTGCTAGTATTAAGAAAAATAATTGACATTTAGTCACCACATAAACCAATGTAATGGTGATGCATGAGTATCAGTGATATTGCAGCTCTCTTCCTTGTCCTTCTTGGACAGCACCACCATCATCATCATCAGACCCTCTCACTCTGGCAGAAGATATCACTTCTACACGCTTATCATGTAGTATCACCAAGAGCCTTCTATCCTGGCTGGAGAATTGGAGAAGCAATACGAAATCAACCTATTTGCACCTAATTCTCAATTTGCAAATCCATCCCAGCTAACAAGAATTTAACCCTATGGATTCAATGTTGCTTAAACATACTATCCTAACCTGAATATAAAAAGAGCCTGAAAAGATAGCTTTCATAATCTGAAAGCTTCCATTCGCTCAATTTGTAAAAACACATTTGGAAAATTAAAACATCCGTCTTTTTTTTTTTTTTTTTTTGAGCCTGTTGGGTAAAAATACCCACATATGTGCTCCATTGAGACTGGGAAAGAATGGGTTAACGTGCCTTTTGCTAATGCAGAAAAAGCAAGAGAGCTGGGCTGCCCTGAGGCATACACAGAGGCTGTTTATCAGAGTTTCTTTTTGTCGCCCTTGGTAGAGTGCTGTAAGTGTCATAGCTCACAGCAACCTTAAACTCTTGGGCTCAAGCTGTTGTCTTGACTCAGCCTTCTGAGTAGCTGGAACTACAGGTGCCCAACACAACACCTGGCTACTTTTGGAGATAAGGTTTCACTCTGATTCAGGCTGGTCTTGAACTCATGAGCTCAGGCAGTCCACTCACCTTGGCCTCCCAGAGTGGTAGGATTGCAAGGGTGAGCTTTCTCACCTGGCCTAAAACATTGGTCTTGAGTCAAAAAGTTGGGACAACTTATTCTATCCTCTCTCCCTACAATCAATTTATAGAAAATAAGATTGAAAGCAGCATCAGTAGGACCAATTTATTTGAGATCCATAGCGTTTGTTTTCTAATTCTTTTGAAGTTATCTATTTTATAGAAAAGTCATATCTGCATAAGCTATAAATATTAGAAGGAAAACTTAAATTCATATAATGGTATTGACTTGTGTAAAAAATTGATTAGGTATATTATATAGTTAAGTAACAAGGGGTGTGTGTATGTGTGTGTGAACGCACATACAATGTATTTAGACCAGTGATTTTCAACCTGTGTGCTGTAAGCAGATCTTACGTGTGCCACAAAGTATTTTAAAGATCGTTAATTAAATTATTTTCAAAAGACGTTCAAAGCACAGAAAGTATATTCCCTTTTCTTGTTCTTTTTTTAAATCAACATAATTTAAGTGTGCCATGAAAGTTTAACTATAAGTTTAAGTGTACCATGAGATTTAAAAAAGGGTGAAAAACACTGATCTAGACTATAGTGAGTGAAGGGTAAAGTTTGAAGCAGAAATTTTTCTAAATTTAAAGTGTTAGAGAGGCTGGGCATAGTAGGTCATGGCTGTAATCCTAACGCTCTGGGAGGCTAAGGCAGGTGGATCTCCTAAGCTCAGGAATTCTACCCAAGCCTGACCAAGAGCGAGATCCCGTCTCTAAAAATAGCCAGATGATGTGGCCAGCACCTGTAGTCCCACCTACTCAGGAGGTTGAGGCAAGAGAATCACTTGAGCCCAAGAGTTTGAGGTTGCTATAAGCAGTGACACCACGGCACTGTACCCAGGGTGACAGAGTGAGACTCTGTCTCAAAAATAAATAAAGTGCTTAGGGATAAGTTTGGCGAAGGCTAGTACTATAAAGTGCCCACTATGTTTATTATACTAGCAATCTTATCCATTTACTTATTCAAAATTCACACGAAACCCAAAAGGCATGAGCAACTCTCCGACTACTTCTTAAGAATGAATGGGCTTCTTAAATTAGATTCTACCTCCGGACACAGTAACAGCTCTTTCTTTATTCGCTCGTTCACGCATTCAGAAATTTTGCAGACTAAACTGGAGCACCATGTGAGGCACCGAGGCCAGAGGATCAAAATCTCCTTGTGACTCCTAGGCAGGCACTTCAGTGGGAGACAGCACAGTAAAAGACCTGCCCTGGTGAGGATGGAATGTGGCCGGGAATAGGGCAGACATGGAAGAGGATGGAGCTTGCTGTGTGGATCCACGCAGAGGAAGAGAGAATAGGAATGGGAGAAGTACTCTGGGAAGACGAAAGCAAACATGCAAAAGCCCGGAGGTACGAGAGAACAGGACCTTGAGGGAAATAAGAAATTCAGAATCGTTGGAGTATTCCATAGTTCTTCCCCAAATTGCTCTGTGTAAATAAATCATATTTATTAATCGATGCAGCAAAGATTTATTACATTCCTATTATAAGCAAGTTACTTTGTCAATAGAATAAAAACAAACAGCCTTTGCCCTTAAATGACTCTCAATCTACCATTATACAGCTCATAAGGAAAAAACTGCATTTCAAAACTAAGAAGAAACTCTCTTTGGGTTTTGTATAGCCTGGCTTACCTGCACTATTGCAATGATTGCAGATTAACTATGGTCAACCCTAACCATGGCCTGACTTGCTATCTGCGACTTAAAAGCCGTCCTGTCTGCATGATGTAAGGGCGGCTTCCCATGGGGCCTAGGGGAAGCCTGGGGAAGGCCCACATTTCTGAGGCCAGGTGGGAGGGGGCTGGAGTGGGTTTCTTCCTCCCGACTCCAGTCCTTCCTCTCACCAATGCTTCCTCTTCCTCCGCACTCCTAATGAGTCCTGTCCACCCTCCTCCCCACCCCCAACTCACATACATCCACACGTACACCCTTCATTTCTCTACTCAGAGCCTCTGTAGTACTCATGTATTTAGCATAAGTAATATTTTTGCCAACACGGAGGTGTTACTTCAGATGATTCCAACAGGTAGCAAAGGTTGAGAACTCTTTCTAAAGCAGTGATTTTCAACCAGTGTGCCTTTGAGGGATGCCCATGTTATATTCTAAAGTAAATTATAGAATTTCAGATAGAATACAATTTAATTTTCATCTAAGAGTAACAACTCTATCTACAGGTATGATGTCTATATAGTAAAATGTGGAAGAATACGCTCCAAATTGGCAATAATGTTTAAAAGCGGACAGAGGTGAGGTTATTAATTTTACTTAAGCACTTGTTGTTGTTGTTGTTGTTGAGACAGAGTCTTACTTTGTCACCCTTGGTCGAGTGCCATGGTGTCATAGCTTACAGCAACATCTAACTCCTGGGCTTAAGTGATTCTCTTGCATTAGCCTCCCAAGTAGCTGGGACTACAGGCGCCTGTCACAATGCCTGGCTCCTTTTTTTGTTGTTATTGTTGCAGTTGTCATTGTTGCCCAGCAGGCTCAGGCCAGGTTTGAACCCGCCAGCCTCGGTGTATGCGGCCGGCGCCCTAACAACTTACTTAAGCACGTCTATCCATTGTTTGAATTGTAAAAATGAGTGTCTATCACTTTTGTAATTCAAGTTTCTGAAATAAATACTGAAAGACACACAAGAAGACCCAAGTAAATGGACAGATTATACCACAAAAGGGAATGTTCCTAAGCATGGTGACTGCGGAGCCCAGAGCTAAGCGCCAGTGGGGAGAGAGGTAGTCTAGAAATCGAAGACACAGCTCCTGAGAGTTTTGGAGTTTTATGCGGTTTTCAGCCTCCTCCTGGGGAAAATGGAGATAATTATAAGCAGGCACCCCGAGGGGGTGCTGCACAAATAAGACAAGATGATGCACACAAGTGGGGATTCACAGGAATCACTTCATAAACGTGACCTGTGGTGATGGTGATGATTTCAAGTCACTTGGAGAAGTATACATCAAGTCAGATTCCATTTTCATTGAGGAATAACAGACCACCCTGGCTACAGAATGTCTTCATTTATACAACAGACACGGAAGGGTACGCTCCAAATTTGCAGTAATGGTTAAAAGGGGATAAGGATTTAGAATGTTTTTTTTTTTTTCTTTTTTTGCAGTTCGGCTGAGGCTGGGTTTGAACCCGCCACCCTTGGTATATGGGGCTGGCGCCCTACTCACTGAGCCACAGGCGCCGCCCAAGGGTTTAGAATGTTACTGGGTTTGATGTTCTAAGGATTCTGAGATCAGAAGCCCTCAGTGAGTGGGGATGGAAGAGGTCATTAGTTTTATGTCTTCTTTCCCTAAAATTTCCCAAAGAGAATTGGGCCTTTTCTCCCTGGTATGGATTGCTTTGGGAAGCAAATGATTATACCTTGTAAACCTGGAAGTCACTTCTTTAGCATAAGAACTATAAGTTTCCAGGAAATGCGTGGAGAAAGAAGCAAATGAAGGAAGGTGCTGCAAAAGGTAAATTCGGGGCAAGGAGGCATAGCCAGAGAGGCAATGAGACAAGAAGCCCTCAAAGAAAGACTGCCTCGGGGACCAGGACATAGACCTGTTGGACATCTGTTGAACAGGGGCAGCTGTGATTTTGACCCAACTCACCTGGACTCATAGGCTGCAGGCGCTGTAAGAAGAATGGTTTATAAAGGCTCATTGCACGCCCTGTGTCTGGACATACAGGGTGGGACAGTCTCACGTGGAGACCCACAGGCAAGTCTATTTTTTCTGGGACCACCTGCCCTGTCAGGTCCCACCTGTTCTGGGAGTGACAGTGGTTGCAGGCTACCCACCAGGCATGGCAAATCCCCACCGTGGAGCATGCACCCTGGCACACTCACCAATGCAATAACTTGTTAGATATCAGAGCTGCATGATGGCCAAGGTAGGGTGGGACCTTAGCAGAGGGCAGGGATTTGCAACCCAGGACTCCACAGAGGAGCCTCAGGGCTTACCACAGTCTGGGGAACCTCTTGCTGAGGGAAGGCTGAGCCAGGAGAGCTTCTAAAATGCTTATAATCTCCATTTTCCCCGGGAGGTGGCCGAGAACAGCATAAAACTCTAAAACTCTCAAGAGCTGTGTCTTCTATTTCTAGTCTCCCCCTGTCCTCACCTGGTGCTTAGCTCTGGGATCTGCAGTCAGCTGTGCTTAGGAACAGTCATTTTCGTGGTATAATCTGTCCATTTACTTAGGTCGTCTTGTGTGTCTCTGAGCAGCTCTGCTGTCAGACATCTCACGTCAGGATCCATAAATCCCAAAGCCAGAGATGTTGGCGTGGATGTGGAGAAAAGGGAACACTTCTACACTGCTGGTGGGAATGCACACTAATACGTTCCTTTTGGAAGGATGTTTGGAGAGTGCTTAGAGATCTAAAAATAGACCTGCCATTTGATCCTACAATTCCTTTACTTAGCTGTATACCCAGAAGACCAAAAATCACATTATAACAAAGACATCTGTACCAGAATGTTCATTGCAGCCCAATTCATAATTGCTAAGTCATGGAAGAAGCCCAAGTGCCCATCAACCCACAAATGGATCAATAAATTGTGGTACATGAATACCATGGAATACTATGCAGCCTTAAAGACAGATGGAGACTTTACCTCTTTCATGTTTACATGGATGGAGCTGGAACATAT